>JAHQIV010000653.1:0-17985 GCA_030463285.1 Phytophthora europaea
GTGGATGCGCCCAGGTCGCTCAGGTGGCGGTCCAGCACCTGGTCCCCCACCGTGTCCTGCTGCCCCACGACGAAGCGCAGCGCCGGGAAGCGCTGCTCCAGCATGGCGATCACCGTGTTGGTCTGCGCCATGGCCAGCTGGCTCTTGCGCGACGACACGTAGATGGTGCGCTTCGGGGTCGTCTCGCTGCTCTCGGTCATGGCGATGGACGGTGTGAGCTGGTGGAAGATGACGCACGTGCTGTGTGCTGACTATTGGAGTGTGCGGCTGCTGGACGCGGCGTGCGTGGCAGAGTGGTGTAAAGTTGGTGTGGTGAGAGAGATGGATGCACCACCGGATGGGGATGGACACAAACTTGAAGCGTTGTGCACCAGTTGTGGGGTACTTTACACAGGTTCGATGGTACATGTACTGCACAGGCTGTGCGCAGGCGCGTGCTTTCCGCGTGCTCGATCCAGAAACTGGTCGGTTCACTTGGACGAATGTACTTCGTTCAGGTTGGTAATTTGCGAGACTGTAGTCAGTACCTCCCTCCTTGTTAGGTGTGTCTTAATTTCGGCTCGCAATGCCAACGATCGATTTCAAGCAGAAGTTAATCAAGAACCGTCAGCGTCAAGGGGCTCGACTGCTGCCAACCATGGCGACAATTATGGTCTACAGCCGTGTGGTGGGCAGCAAATCGTGCTTCAGAGGTTCGGACCACTCCCAGTATTCACCTGAGTTTACTTACTGAGGTCACCACCTGAAGCTGGAATATCCCGTAAGAAGTTTTGTAGAGCCCCTATGTTTTCTCCTGATAAATATTTTCATCTATAATATTGTTGTCCGAGCAGACGTCATCTTCTACAGCATCAAGCCATGACAGAGCCTACAATGCTTCGGTGGCCCGGACTCTACAACAGGGTGACACTTAACAAATGAGAGCAAATCTTGATGTGACAAGGCTAATACTCGAATGTGATTGGGTAATATCATGGGGTGACACTTAACACCGGCGGACACTTAACACCTAGATTACGGTAATGTCAAATGCAAAGTTTTAGACCATAACAAGCTTACGCTAAACACTCACCAGTGCACGTGCCATTGTTGGTCTGCATCAAGACCTTTACCTTGCGCGAGGACTGTGCTCTTTTTACATGTATCCAAATACAACCCTAGTGTTTTTTTCACAGATAATTCTCGGGGAGTACATTATTTTCAGTTAAGTTGTACGCGCTGGAGGCGCCACTGAGGATAGGCTAGGCCCGTGGGTAGCAGGGCCGACCATGCGTCGGCGCGTCCACGCCGCTGCTCAGACAGCAGGGCGCATTCGTGCACGGAAACGGCACGTTGTCGGCAGCCGCAACGTGCGCCTCGTCTGTAAGCTTGCTCACCGGTGGTGAGTCAACGCAGGGATCCGAGTACAACATGCACTACACATCTTCAACGCGGGTCCGTACTGTGTCCACCCCTTGGACCGCCCGCGACACACGGCAGGAGGACCTTCCAACGCTGGTGGTCTCAAACCATCTCCCGTGCCCTCCGTCCTGCCCTTATAGCCTAAGTATCCAAAGCTTACCCCAACTTAGTCGGTTTACTGCGTAGTTACTCGATTTAAGCTCTGCTTGCCCAAATGATAACTGAGCGGAGAGGCGAGTGACCGCCTACCCCACACTCCTAGCTGCTCCTACCTCGACCCTTCGCTGCTCACCGGCGACTCTCCGCGCCCTGGATCTCTGCACTAGCTCGCGTTCTCCGCCGTTCATCTGCTCCACTTGCGTCACCCCACCCGCTGTACTTCTTCCTTGTGTGCCTGGCCGGCGTGACGCCCCGCCCGAGATCTTGTCCTGTAACTCTTCGTCCGCCGCACCAGCGCCTCGCCGCCCCGCACTTCAATGTCACTCGACCGTCACTATTCAGGGGCTGCGCTGCTGCTGCCAGCGTGACGCCGTCCACGCTAACTAAGTGTTGTGGTTATCCTGAGATGGATTTGTTCGGTATAATGTTCGGCATCCATGAATTACGTCTGTCAAACAGGGAATTCTATCATGTCTCTCCAGTGCTGAGTTCTTTGCAACAGAACGATGTACGATGCCCTCGAGTTGGCCTCTCTTATCATGGCCACATCGGTATTGAAACGAACACTAGGTTTTTATTCATGGCGTCATTTGGTGTTGGCATTAGACGACAAGGCAGGTATGATTCAGCGGAATCTGATCGGAGTCCTTACTACGCTTCGGTAAGTAGGCTTGAGTCAGTCCTGCTGAACTCGGAAGTGGAATTCTGAATGACAACCAGGGTCGACTTCGGCTTCAAGTCTTCATGGATCTATTATCCCAAGACTGGTTGAAGATAACGGTACTGCACTCTTACTCCCTATCAACAAGGACGGCGAATGCCGACTTGGAAACCGAAGTTGCGGGCGACGTAGACGACGCCAACAACGGGGCATCAAACAGGCGCGTCACGATCTGCTCGATCTCAACTGGAGTCTTCCCGCACTTCGCCAGCTCCAAGATGAAGTTTTGACGCTCTGCACCACCAAGGGGGGTACGAAGATCAGACACAGGTTTCGCTTGGCCGGCAGCGACAGAAGCTCGTGGCTCAACGATGCTCCAGCCCTCGCACAATTGACGATTCTCGTTCGCGCACTTGACAACGCCGTTCTCGTCGCACTGAAGGACGTGTCCCGTGTGGCACGACACGAAGTAGAGAGCGCATTCTTGGTCCGACTCCATGTTGAAGAGCTCCCACTCGCCAGGCTCTTTCGGGTCGAAAACGCACTCCCCAGCCGCACGAACTTGAAGGAAGCGGCCGTTGCGAGCCGATTCGATGCCAACTTTGTCATCGCGGACACGACGCAGAATCATTTGCTCGTAGACGTCGCGGTTGTCTTCCAGACAGCGCGCCTTCTTGGATCCGAGCGGGTTTTGCAGACTTTTACGAGCAAAGAGCGACCGAAGAATCACGGGCGTATCGAATGGGATATCCGACAAATCCATAGTTGCAAGACGAGGTGGAGATAGTGCGGGCTCGGCCGAGAATTGGGAAGTGACAAGCTGGCGGCTAAGGCCTCCCTGCGGTCCGATCTTACAACAAAGAGGGTTCAAACCAATCGCGAGGCAGCCTTGATAAAATGTCTGGAAGCATTCGCATCCGTTTGACTATACAGAGCCCCACGGACGGATCTGTGTCGTTCGGAAAGTCGAACGCTGCACCCAGCCGAGTGCACGTCGATTTCTTCGTCTGGGGTGCCCAACGCAACTAGTTACCTCGAAGTCGTACGGCTCCATCAAATGTAGCCATTTCCCCTATCGTCACACGTCAC
Source organism: Phytophthora europaea (assembly GCA_030463285.1). Classification (NCBI taxonomy): domain Eukaryota; phylum Oomycota; class Peronosporomycetes; order Peronosporales; family Peronosporaceae; genus Phytophthora; species Phytophthora europaea. The sequence goes on from JAHQIV010000653.1 coordinate 3,311, forward strand.
ACGTTTCTCACACGTCGCAGACTAAACAATTCCACGCTCCGGCATATCCCCATCATCCGTCACACTCGATGGCCACCCGTTGAATAGCAATGCTGCGCCTAATCCACCGCGCGCATGGGGCCTCTTCGAGCGCTCGGTTCTTCACTCCCACACATCGGGTGTCAAGTCTGCAGCGCCGACATGTGGCCAGCTCGTCTTGGCTCTCATCGGGTGCAGGTCGCACGCCCGACGACGCAGTAGCCGCCGAAGACGAGGGCGCCAAAGTGACGCCCATGGTGGCGCAGTACCTCGCCCGCAAGAAGGAGTATTCGGGTATACTACTATGATAATACTTTATCTTCTGACATATATAGAAGTGTATTAATCGTATACTAACGATACTGCTCTGCGCTGGCAGACTGCATGCTGCTGTTCCAAGTGGGGGACTTTTACGAGTTTTTCGGGGACGACGCACGTCGAGCAGCTCATGTAAATTACCGGAGGAAGAGAAGGGATCCTTTTCTTGTTACGTTTCACGGCGTTCTCTTAGTGTTATTGTTGGTGCCTTGTGCATGTTGGTAGCTGCTTAACTTGGCTCTGACGAGGAAGACCAAGAAGGCGCAGCATGCACTGAGTGAGATGTGCGGGTTCCCCGTTGGGTCTGTGGACTCGTTCGTGGAGAAGTTGGTGAGTTCTGATCCATGAGATTTAAGTTTTAGTGGTGTGGTGGTTAATTGTTGTATGGGGCAGGTGATGCATCATGGCGTGAAGGTGGCGATCTGCAATCAAGTCGAGGTGGGTACCGTGATGATTTCGGAGAGGGTAGAGCGGGTTTTACTAATTATATTTATTTGGTATGGTGTTACAGAGTGCGTCGACCGCAAAGAAGCGCGGGTATACTGCTCTTGTAGACCGGCAAGTTGTACGCATTATCACGCCCGGGTCTCTCGTTGAAGACACGATGCTCACTCCAAAGGAGAACAACTACTTGGCATCTCTGTTTTACGATGAAGATACGTGGGGTCTAGCATGGGCTGACTTGTCGACCGGTGAATTTGTGTCGACCACGTCCACAAGCGAGAAGCTGTCCAGCGCGATCTTGCGCTGCTCGCCAAAAGAGATTCTGCTACCAAGTTTACAGGTTAACAGTGAGGCGGGGGATGCAGTGAAGATTGATTTGCCCAATGATGCGGTTGCGTTACTGGAATCAGCCCTCCCTGACACCTGCATGAAGACATTTCGCCCTGCTTCAAGTTTCGTTCCGCGACCTGCAGTTACGAGCGGGCGCCAAACTCGTGGCGCGTCGATTAAAGCACTAGACGCGCCGGAGCAGGCAGCGGTCTCAGCTATCCTGGACTATGTGGATTTCACGCACCGTGGAAGGAGTGCGCTGATTCGAGCACCACTTCATGTTGAGTCGTCTGACCACATGATCATCGACTCGAGTGCGTGGAGGGGGCTGGAGCTTGCAAAGTCCCTTAACGGATCCAAGGCATCGAGTTTACTTCAAGCAATTGACTCGACGACCACACCTGGTGGCTCGCGGCTGCTTGCGGTAGGTCGCGATATTGGTGTGATATTTTCCTTGGACAGAGTAGCTTAAAGTACTGTTGTCGTGTCACAGTCCCATTTAGCGTCGCCGCTGATGAACCTCGAGCTTCTTGAACGTCGGTTGGATGCCGTTTCTTATTTCTATGGCCAGGAGCAACTGCTTCAACGCACACGAAAGCAACTCGCTGACGTGTTTGATATGGAGCGAAACCTGCAGCGGCTTTCAATTGGTGCTGGCACGCCAAAGGACCTCAAGAACGTAGCGTCTACCATCGACGAGGCCAAACGATTAGTGGAGCTTATACAGTCACACGAGCGTCTGAGGCATAGTCGTCTTCCTGATCTTCCTGGAAAGGATGATGTAGGCTTACCGGCATTGCTGAGCGACTGCTGCAATGGCCTCGTCGCCACTGAGCAGAAACGCGTAAACATTGCCGGGGCCGCTGATGAAATCCACGCTGCACTCAAGGACGACTATGCGTCGCTCAACGCAAAGAGTGGATTCGTGCGTGCAGGGTACTCTTCCGAGCTGGACAAGTGGCAAGCCATTCTTCGTCACGACCCGAAATCTCCTGAAAAGCAAGAACTTCAAGCCAAATATCGCGAGTTGATCGGATCCACGAGACTTCGCGTTATCTTTCAGACTGAAAAGGGCTACTTTCTTGACGTACCACACGATGAAAACGCCAAGCTGCTGAACACTGACCGCGGACGGCGAGAACTTGAGAAGCTAACGCTCTTCCAGTCATTGAAGAATTCAGTACGGTATCGCAGTGAGGAACTGCGTCAACTGAACCGGGAGCTAACGGAAGCTGCCGTGGAAGTAGAGCGTGTTGAAAACGACATTTTCACGTCTCTTCGGGATCGAGTATTGCTCGTGCGCGCAGAATTGCAGTCGATGGCGCATGCCATTTCCCAGATTGACGTGGTTTGCTCTCATGCTCAGGTGGCACTCGACCGCAACTTCACGCGTCCACTACTGGATGGCAGCTGTGAGCTGCACATCGAAGATGGCCGGCATGCCGTGGTTGAAGCTGCGCACCTTCGAGGATCAAACTCTCGGGGGATGCGTGCATTCGTGCCTAATAGTTTGCATTTGGCAGCAGCCCCAGTGGGCTCTTGCTGGTTGCTTACGGGCCCCAATATGGGTGGAAAGAGCACATTCCTGCGACAAAGTGCGCATCTCGTGGTTCTTGCGCAAATGGGAAGCTTCGTGCCCGCTAAGTTTGCTCGTGTTGGGCTCGTGGACAAGTTGTTTTGTCGTGTGGGATCGGCGGACGACCTTGCAGCAGACAAGAGCACTTTCATGGTGGAAATGCAGGAGACGTCGACGGTGCTAACGCAGGCAACTAGCCGTTCACTAGTGCTGATGGACGAAGTTGGACGCGGTACTGCTGTTAACGATGGTATTGCGATTGCTGGGGCCGTTCTCGAAGCTTTGTGCGCGAAGCAGACGCGCACGCTGTTTGCCACGCACTTCACTGCTTTGAGCGATCTGGTTGGTGGCACGTGCAATGGAGAACTTCGACCCTACCGAATGGAGGTACTAGAGTATCAAGTGGGAGGTCAGACCAAGCAACTCGTGTTTCCGCATCGAGTAGTTGAAGGCTTGGCAGCTCATTCGTATGGTATCAACACTGCGGCGTTGGCTGGGTGTCCGCCTGCAGTGACTGCGCGAGCTACTGAACTGCTTCACGAGCTCACCCACGACGGTGGTAGAGATGCCACTGGCCGTCCCGATGAGACTGATGATGCCCAACTCCGACTTCAGCGCGCTCAGGCTGTGCTAAATGCCGTACATTTCACTCAGGCGCAGCTAGTAGCGGGTGATGATGACGCCGCCAGTAGCCCGATTGATGCTAATCAGGTTTTAGATGAGCTCCGACAGATCCTGAACGGTACCCGCGCTTAAAAGTTGTCGGCTTAAGATCTCTGCCTCGTCCCGTTCAACGGCGTTTCCCAGCTTTCTCGTGGCCTTACAATCGATTTTGAAGCGAGGTAAGATGGTGCTCCCCCTCGATACGCCGTTGGTCATGCAATCTGCATCCATCAATGGTTGCAACGACTTATATCCGACGAAGTCCTCGGTGTTTCTCCGTGATGATGACTACAAGATCAAGGTGGTGGTGCTGCACCGTGTTGCCGAGGGTGTCGTTGTTATCCGCTCAGCTAGCGACGGAGACGAGCTGATCGTTGGTGCTAACGGCGGCTGCTTCTTCGAGTCCCCCATGCTTGGCATCGGAGAGCAATTCAAGGTGGAGGCTATCGCGAATGGTTCAGTGGTGTTTGTATCGAGCCGAACGGGCCACGTGCTCGACACTGACGACACTGGGCTTCCCCGTTGCGTCGATACGATTCGCCGCGGATGGTTCCTACTCCAGCATGAATATGCCAACAAGGTTAGCGAGAACCCGGTCGTGGATGCTGCGCCAGTCGTGGAACCGGAGTGTGGTCACTGTAGGGATTACGAAGCCAAAGAGCGTCGGGAGTACATCATGAAGCTGGTTTCGCTAGGCAAGTCGCTGGATGAAGTCGATGCTATCCTGCTGCGGATGTACGCGTGGCCAACTGCTGAAAAGGTCATCGTTGCGGGAGGAGGCGGCGCTGGGTCGAGGGAAAAGCAAGTGTCGCCTAAAGCCAAGTCTGCTGCGTGGCAATGGATGAAGCCGGAGTAAATGAGACTCGCGACTACGGATCGAATGAAGAATACCCACTGCCGGTGCACTGGGGCTACAGGTGGAGCTGAGGTCCGAGTCTCTTTGAGTAAGCTTAGCACTAGGCTCGGCAAAGGAGATAACACCGAAATCAGTTCAGCGTACGCATGCATATGAAAAGCTACATGTCCATGATGGTCGCCTTGGTAAACCTAGGGTTGCGCTGATGGTGACAAGGAGGGGGGGGGTATAAATACCTAATTTGTTTTACGTTGTTTCTGTCACGAGTTCTCGGAATAGTGGAGAGTGCCAACCAGCATCAGCCAAAACCAACGCTAGCAACGAATCATGAAGCGCAAGGAGCTGCTGGCTGTTTGTGAAGAGCTGATCAAGTCTTTCAACCCAGCCAAGACCACGGTAGATGCCCATGCGACGGAAGAGCTTCGAGGCGTGTCATCTACTACCGACCAGCGATTCCTACAGCAAGTCTTGTACGGGTCATATCGCTATCGCGAACTCTTACGTCCAATGCTGACGCTCTTCCTCGACTTGCACTCGAGCCAAGTGAGTCGAACGGACTACACCAAGTTTCTCATCATTGGCTATTTGGCCATGTTTCGACTCGAAGAACTCGGAACTCAGGCATTTTCCGGCCTGGCACTGGCGCTGCAGCCAACCAGCATGTACGCCTTCATCTCCTACATCTTCAACCGCGAGGAGCTTCGCGGGACGTTACATGCACAATGGACTCGCGTCCTTGACACGGAATTCGTAGAGACCCAGATTATCGACAAGATGTTGAGCTTTAAGCCAGACATCGACAAACTGCTCGGTCAGTTGCATGCTAAAGCATTTGGGAGAGCGGCTTCTTCTCACAGTACCAACGCTTCGAACAATCTCCCGGATCCTGAGGGGGCCAAGCCGCCAACGGTGCCTGTGATGCCCAATATCACTCAACCAAAGCCTCGACGAGCACTCGAACCTATCCGTATTCCTCGAGAAATCAAGGCGAACCCAGTGCCTGCGTCACTCAACAAACTCTCGTTGGCCGAGTTGCAAGCTCAGCAGGAAGCTCGGAAGGAGCGCAGTAAAGCTGAAGTGGCAAGCAAATACGCTCCCTCGGACGAATTTCAGTTCGCCACAGCGACTCGGGGCAGCAACTTGGAGGCCGTTCGAGAGGAAGTCGAGCGAGAGCGTGACGCAGCGCTGCAGTTTGACTTTAAGGCGAAACCTGTTCCGCACGCAAGTACATCAGCTGCAACCGCAGCCAACACCACTGAAGTGAAGCTCACAGTGGCCGCCATCTTGAGGGAAGATGCCTTACACAAGCGAAAGAAAGATCGAGAAGCGGCTTTGATTCGCGCCTACGAGTCGGAACTTCGAGACCCACTCGAGTTCTACCGCTGGCAAGCCAATATGCAGCAGCAGGACGAAGCAAATTGGCGTCACGAGGTGGAAACACGCCGTCTTGAGATGGTCCAAGCGCAATATGACGCCATTGAGGCTGCACGACAAGCCAAGCTTGAAAATCGTGAGGTGGCACTGGAAATGAAGGAGCGCGCAAGAAGCCGCGCTGCTGAGCGTGAGCAGGAAGAGAACGAGCTAGTTGGAAAATACCGGCAGTTGACAGAAGAAGTCAAACGTGTGAGGGATACCGCTCCTCGGGAAGCTGAGGCTCAAGTCCGCGAGGAAAATGCCAGACAACGTGACGCATTGCAGGAATTCTTGGCCGCCGAGAGAGAGCGTAAGGCAACGGAAGACGCGAAAGAACAAGCAGCACGTGAAGACTTGATCCGGCAAATCCGAGCTCTGGACCGCGTCCATCGCGAATACGTCGCCGTCTTTGACCCCACGGAGACAGCTCAGCTTGGTCTTCTCCAGGAGATGTCTCTTGCTGAACTCCGTGAGCGTCTTCGCGTACGTCATGAAGAGCAAAAGAGGTGGGAAGAATCTCGACGCGAAGCCATTCTCACTGACAAGCAAGAGAAAAGTGCCGATCTGCTTGAAAAGGCGACGAATGCTGCCCGTCGTCGACGAGCCACCGCAAGTGCGAACACCACCGCTCGCAGCAAGAAGAAAGCTCTGGCCGCTGCTCGTGAGATGGAAGAGCAAGCTCTGCGTCGTAAAAACAACCTCGAGCTCGCTGAGAAGCTCCAGCGTCAACGTGAAGAGCGCAAGCAGCAGACGGAGAAACTTCGCTTGGGAGCCGAGGAGCTCGCTACGAGACGGCGATTCCTGGGCGCGGCCAAGTCCATGCTCGAGGAGAACCACTTCGACCAGCTCAAATGTGGCTTCGAACGCGAGGCGAAGAATCGACAGGAGACGCATCAAATTGAGTCGATCACCATGGAAAATGTCCGGGCCGAGGAGCAGCGCATGAACGCAGAATACCGTGAGAGCCAGCGCGTTGCCAAGCAAGAAGAGGACCACGCTAGAGCTCAAGTGTATGCACGAGCGAAGGAAGACGCAAGACGCCGCAATCGTGACGAAGATGAAACGCTGCGAGCGCTTGTGCGCCACGAACAGCAACGCTTTGAACACGCGCGCGGGACTCTGCAGGCTCGCAACATGTACGCTACCAAGCAGACGCAGAGCATGACCACGCAGGCGAGAAGCCTATCGGCCACTAGAACGAAGCCTCATCCGAAGCTTGTTGCGACGCATAGTCCTAGCTGTAACCAAGAGCAGGAACAACCACAAGTAGCCACATAAGAGGTCAACAACTTCAACTTGCGCAATAGTAAAGTCCAGTATGATTCATAGATGAGCATGCGATGAGCTCCTTACACAGTCTCGACTTCGACGACGTAGCGGATGCGCGCCTGTGCTTCCTTGTACACGACCAGTTCAGCGTAGTTCGACAGCGCCGGCTCGACTAAGGTGTAACCTTCAGCGAGAGGTGAGCTCGTCAGTGTGTTGCGATACAGCTTTGCGAAGTAGCTGTACGCTGTACCGTCATCCGGACGAATAATCACCTTGAGCGTAGCCTCGCACCAAGCACAGCTGCCAGCCTTTTGAGGGCCTGCGTTGCATGTGTCCGCTTCGTCTTCGTCATCCGCTGTGTCGGGGACTTCTCGATTCACCAACTCGATCACAACTGTGCGCTGGTCGTATTGATACTGCACGAAGTGTTCGCGAGCATTGCCAGTGGTGCTCACAGTGTGCGTGTCGCCAACAGCAAAGCTTTTGTCTGCCAAGAGCTTTGCCAGGTAGTCCTGCGTCTCAGGTGTAAACTTCGGGTTTCGTTCGTACCATCCCATAGGCGCCGGGATGGGCTCTGTCTTCGCCCACACTCGATCGAACGGAAGCTCTCTTCCCACCTGTTTCACTTTTCCTAGGTGTAGCTTGGCTCCACACTTCGGTGATACAAGTTCCCCCACTGGGTCGGGATTGTGCATTGCCAGCGCCTTCACACTGTCCATTCCTTCGCGTGGTAGACGGTCGCTTCCCCAAATCGCGGTAGTAGTCAACTCCACGGGCTTACCGAGTGACACCTCGCACAATAGCATATAGTGCACCTCGCGCGTCTTCGTTGTCGTAGTGTCAGGTTTGCCGTCTTTGTCCAGAATCGGTAGCGCATATGGTGCATCACAGTAGTTGAGGCTCTTTTCAGCCACATTCGCGAAGTAGAGACCCTTTCCGTAGGCGTAGCCGTGGTGCGGAGCCTCCGGAGGAGCCACACGCAGTCCTTGTGATAGAATACCCATCAGGTTCGTCCGCTTTGTTCCGTGCCATAGCAGATGTGTTTGCACAGCCTTCAGATCCGGGCGTTCCTCCATGAGATTATTAAATCTCTCGGTCTCACCACGACGTTCCACCTCAAACACATTGCTAATGCGATACCGCTGACGGTCGTACGACCGCAAACCACCGAAGAAGTAGCGGTGAATGAGCTGCCGCTCGGCATCAGCAGGTTGTAGCGGTGCGAGACGGACTTGCAGCGCATGGTAGCAGTATTCCAACGGATTCTTCGTTTGTTGCTCCCGTTTGGCTCCAAGCAGCATCTTGTATGTCTCCATAATATCCGACAACAGCCGTAGCCGCGTGATTTCCGCATTCACATCGCTCACTTGGTCGAAGGCTTTGATCGAAGTTGCCAACATATCCTCTTGGCAAGGCATAATCTCGTAGTAACGGCTACTGCGCTCGCTTACCTTCTCGGTCAGTGCCTCGTGACGTGTCGCCAGTAATGCACGCTTCGTGGCTCCTTCGTCGGAAAGATCTCCACTCGCTGTTCCGATTTCTTTTACCAACTCCTCCTTTTCCTCCAGCAAATCACGAATTCCGTGAAGCTTTTCCAATGCCAGACGCAACTCATCCTGCTTCGCCAATGGCAGATCACCACCGGCAAAACCACAATTCGCTTGTGCTGCAAGCTGCAGGTTATGCACGTCTGTGATAGCGGCTAGCATCGCCAAGATATTTGAAGACCCCGCCAAGTCCGGGTCGCGTGGCTCAGGGAATACAACACCCTTGCTAGCCCCACCATCCATGTCCTCGCGAAAAGACCTGGTCACTTCATCGTCCACCTTCGTCGCGTAATCGACACGCTTGACGAGATTGTACTTCTTGGGCTTTTTGACGAATTCGTCCGCCGCACACGACTCCCAAGTGTTGCCAGTCTTGCTGCGAAAAATCTTCTTGAACTCTTTAACAGCTTCCGCTTCATCCCGAAAAGGCGTGTTTTGGAACTTCCCTGTTTCACCAATCCGCCCCCAATTCGTGAAGAGCACGTAGATGTCCTGCAGTTCGTCACGTACTAGTTGCAGACGATAGAAGACGTTAAGCCCGAACCGCCCGTTTTTCACATCCACCTTGGTCAATAGCGCGTCCAAGTCCGCACCCTCGCTGTCGTGATGAACCTTGCTCACCTTCCCGACATCGCAGTTCGCGTTCACTTTGGGTCCGACACGCGAGCGCGTTATCTTACCCGACGTTTCGCACTCCTCCAGATAAACGTTAGCATCATCTGAATAGGTTGGCGCAGCCGCAAACACAGTACCGGACTTTGAGGGTGCATCTTGAATTGACACACAGTCAGGGAACGTGCGCTCAATGAACCGAAGCACGAAGCGAGAGCTCTGGACTCGTGCGTAGTCGATAACGGACTTTCCAGAAGCATCTCTGACGCGCAAGTCACCACCAGCTCGGACGAGCATCGACAACAAGCGTGTGTTCTCGTAGGATCCGTAGTCGAGTGGCTGCACAGCCATGTGGCACGCCGATAACCCAGCAGCGTTACGCTGCCCAAGTGCTTCTTTAACGCTCGCCTCGGGAACATGAAGGGAGCACACACGGTTCGAAGCCGCGAATGTGAACACGTCCCTCGGTTCGGGTATTGAGCGAATCAACCCGAGTGCGAGACGTGTCTCGGCAACCAGATTTCGCGCGGCAAGGTGCATAAGCAGCGCGTTTCCCCTACCGTCAGCAGTCGACAATTTCGCGCCGTATCGGAGCAATAAACCTATCGCATGGAAGCGTGTCGACGCCTCTGGCGTGAGAGCGACACGTATAAGTGCAGGCATCTCGTCACTATCCCCTTCTGAGAGGGATGTGATCTCACAGAGGTCACGACCAGATCGCAACAGTTGATCTTTGCCATCAGGTTCACTCGGACGTTTCCTTCGTTCTAACGATGCTGCATGCGCGCTGTGGAAGCTTAAATTGGGATCCACGCCACGCTTAAGCAAATTTTCAAGCATCGTGAAAAACAGCACAGGCTTCGATGTTGCCAGGCTCTCGGTAAAGCGATCCACGAATGCGCCGAGCACGTTCATCCCTGAGTCATCAGCTTCGTGGACTTCCAGAGAGTAAGACGGATGCTCCAAGAAATAGCACAACACCGTGTGCAACTGGTTGTCGCTGAGACTGTCGCGGTTGCTCTTTTGCTTCAGAGAAAATAAAAGCGGGGTCTCGCCAGCATGGTTCTTCGTGTTCTCGCTCTTTGCACCACCATTTTGGTGGTGTAGGAAATCAAGCAAGTGAGTATTTCCACGCTTTGCTGCGTAGTGCAAGGCGGTGTTGCCTTTTTTGTCTTGTGCATCGACACGGACACCGGCGTCCACGAGAGCCCATGCTAACTTCTTGGCGAGTACATCGAAACCTGTCTGTCGTGTCTTGGCCAACGAATGAAGCAAAGTCTCCCCATTTGAGTTTGAGCGCTTAAGAAGCTCTAGACCACTGTCCGACCCTGACTCCAGTACCCCGAGAAGATTGTTCGCGAGTTGAAACTGACCGCATCTCACCGAGTCTTCGATGGCTTGGCGGCGACAAAACTTCGCACTCAATAGCATGTGGCAGATACCGGTGAGATTGTTGCTCACTGCATGGTAAAAGTAGCTCCGCGTCTTCACCTTCACCTCACGTTTCGGCTTTGAATGGACTGCCCCTTGTGTCTGAGACCATGAAACGGTGATCCGAAGCTTGCCATCGACAGCAGAACCACTACGCAATAAGGTCATAATAGTTGTCTGGCGTTTATGCAAAACGGCGAGTCCAAGTGGCGTAAATCCATCATGATCTTTTAGCGCCATGGCGTCCTTCTGCTTCGTCGAGTCACCGCAGGAGGCAAGAAGTGTCGACACGCACACAAAAGCACCTGTGACAGCTGCAAGATGAAGGGGTGAACGTCCAAGCGCGTCCTGCATCATGAGATTGAGACCGCGTTCTGCCGCTAAATTCGACACAGTTTCCACGGGATCTGTTTCGCCTCCTGGAATAACGGCCAAGTGCTCACGCAAGAACGCCTCTCGCTTTTCCGTCTCATACATCTCGGCGTCGCGGATTTGCCCTTCACGATCCTTCTGACCCTGAGCTTTCTTATGGGTAGCGTCATACTTCTCCTGCCAGTCCAGCTGCACTTTTATCAATGCAAAGAGTAGTGCTCCGAACCCAAAGTCATCTTGGATACTCGCATCAGCGCCACTCTGCAGAAGAAATCGTTCGACAGCAAAAGATGCATCAGCGCTCATGGCGGCAGAGTTTACAGCATAGTGCAGCGGTGTACGCCCAAGCCAGTCGCGCTGGTTTACAGCATCACGAGCTCCATCTTTCCCAGCAGCACGAAGCAGCTCCTGTAGCAGCTCGAGGTCTCGATTACGGGCGGCATAGTGCACCGGGGATCTGTTCTTGGTGTCGCCTACGATTACAGCTTGCTGCGCGCTTGAGTCCTTGAGTGCAACTAGGATGGCTGGCTCCACCACATCTGACTGTCCAGGGCGGTGGCTTGATTCTGAGGAAATGGTGACGGAAAATGGATTCGAATTTGTAGGAATTGAACGCCCAGCAGGAAAAGATTGAGTAATGGTCACCGTCGAGTAGCCAACCTCACCTGCGTGAGCCTCCTTTGCCGGAATAGAATGGCGCGCCACAACTGCGAGGTGCAATGGTGAGGCACCAAAAGCATCCTGTGCCATGAGACTTGCTCCATGGTATAGAAGAACACTAACAGCCTCGCCATCATTTGCTCGCAGCGCTACGTGCAGCGGTGTTTCTTGTGTAGTTTTTGCGAAGCAGTTGACTTGGGCACCGTGCTTAAGAAGTAGTCGTGTACACTTGATGCGCTTGTTTTTGACAGCTTCAAATAACGCTGGTTCCAACAACACCTTCACACCGCAGTCTCCTGTACAGGCAGGGTGGCTGTCACGGTTAATAGCTGCACCTCCACTAGCACGTCCAATGGCGTCGTTAATAGCAAATTCCTTGCAGTTCGTGCATCTCACCGGGGACAGGTTAGCATCAGCTTGGTGAGTAAGCAATACTTGGACTGTAGGTAGGTCACCCGACTCTACAGCACAGTGTAACGCTGTTTTGAAGTTTCCGAGTCGTACGAAGTTGACAAGGGATTTCTCTTTGTCTTCCGGACGCGAAGAAAATAGTTCGGGGCGCTTTTCTAGGAGAAGGTGCATTAAACACTTGACGGAGTGCTCTGCGCAACCGTACCATTTCATCCATGGGTTTGCTGACTCACTCGTGAGCTTTCTTCTCGCAATCAGATGCAGCACTGTTTCATACTCCACCATGATCTTCGGTTTATCATCATCCTTAGAGTTGGAGTCAGACGTTGACCGAGCTGGAAGAGTGTTACCACCACTGTTACTGCCACTGTCATCACTGTTATCACCGTCGGAATCATCTTCGTCTGATCCAGTGGAGCCACTCGTAACGCTGACTCCATTTGCAACCACAGCACTCGACCCAGGATCACTAGAAGCAGGATCATCTTCGGTAGTACATGCTGCGCCCGTAAGCTCCCGCAATCGTGAAGCTTTCTCACAGCGCACGTAGGCCTCCCGCTTAACCGTTTTCTCTGCATAAATGGCAAGCAATTCGGTGAGCCGTGTATCGATGTCACGCATTTGCTGAAGCCTGTCTGGATCTGTCTGACGCGCTGTGGACGATGTGCTGCGCTCGTGGCTCGGATCAAGTAGCCGCATCACAGGAGTATAACCGTTAACATCCTTCTCGCACATCATGTCAGAAGTTGTAGCGCATTTAGCAGCACATTGGCGAATAAGGTCGGGCGTCGCAGCGAGTTGGGTCGCGTCGTGATTTGCCACCATATGAAAGAAGTTTTCATTGTTTGGCCGTGACCTTCCTGCCAGCTTAAGCGGTTCACCGTTCGCCGTTTTGGCGTGGTGCTCAAGCAACATCGACAAAAAGGCGTCTCCTCCTAGATCTGCACCCAATGCCGCCGCTGACATCCACGCATCTGATCCGTCTGAAGACTGGGCATTGGAGTTCACACCCTGTTGGCTCAGCAGGAGCTCAACGATCTCACGCTGGTTTCCATTCATCGCCAGCTGAAGTGGCTGCAGTAGTATTGAGTCCACCTTCTCCTCCTTTTTTGCGTCTCCAGTACAAAGTTCGTACTGTGGGTGTGCGCCATGCTGAAGAAGAAGCCCCACCGCATCCACAAAAAACTTGGAGAGCTGCTGGTTACTGACACTTCCATCTGCAGTCGTTGGGGCCTCGTCACAAGCACGCTTGATCAACCGCTGCAACGGATATTCACCATCCGAGTCTCTGATGTTCGGGTTAAGACCTTTCTCCAGCAAGTATTTGATCTGTCCGAGGCTGTGCGAATGCTGGCACTGTAGGAAGAGCATGGTACGGCCTTGTCGGTCTCTGAAATTCAAGAACTCTTGCTGCGCCTCGTCATTGACCTGACTCAGTATCAGCTCAGCGCAGGAACGCCGTTGTTTCAGAAGGGCACAAGCTAGAGGAACGAAACCCCACGCGTTCGGCGACCACAGCTCGACACCCACATCACACAGTAGCTGAAGGCACGAGGTCCATCCGTAGCTGGCTGCATAGTGAGCAACACTGTTTTCGGACGTATCGTAGGCATTCACATTGGCTCCACCGTTGATGAGGACTGCTGCCACATGTGTATACCCATTCTTCACCGCTAGGATGAGTGGCGTCTTCTTGAGTTTATCACCGAGATCTACACGCGCACCATGCGTTAGCAAAATGCGAACACACTCAAGATAGCCGTTTTGTGCTGCCAGTGTCAACGGGGTGGCTTTGCTGGTGCCCCCACTCACGGCATTCACCTCCACAGCACCACCACACTCGGTCAGGAGATACTCCAGCACCTCAGCACACCCGTGTCGAGCTGCGAAGTGCACAGCCTGCTTGCCTCCGGGGCCTTTTTCCCGCACGAGTTTATCTGCGACTTCTTGCCCGCCACTACCACTCTCTCCTGGCGTAGCAGCAAACTTAAGTAGGGCTATTGCTGTGTCTTCCCGCCCCGCCTCCAATGCACACATCAGCGGCGTCAGGCGCGTCTTCGTGCGCCCAAACAGGCTGCAGCGGCGCTCCAGAAGAAATTGGATTGGTGCTGATGACTCGCATCCCGCTGCGTAGTGGATGGGCTCGTAGCCTTGGTCGTCCTTGATGGCGCTGAACTCGTCACCAACCACAGCCCAGAGGGCCTCCAGATACTTTGTATTTGGGTTGATCGCAGCTAAATGAAGTGGGCGAAGCCGTGTTTGATGCGCTTGCTTGATCGCCGACACGGAGCGGAATGGCGGCAACAAAGGTGCTCCATCGTCTCCGTCAGGACCATCGGCAAGCACTTTGTGGTGCAGCTCATTGAACCCCCACCCTCCATTTTTCTCCAACGTCTCCACCACCTTCCGTACAAGGTGATAATTACCACAGCGCGCCGCATGACACACATTATTTCCAACAGCATAGCCATTTGTCCAGTCCCCCGTCGGATACAACAACGTGAGCATCTCAACACTGGCGTTCGGGCTTCTCCACAGGTAGTCGAGAGACAGGGTCGCCCCAGGAGTACCAGTAGCATCCTCCAACAGTGCGTTGTTGCCTTCCTTGCCCCCACGACTGGCATTGATCGCCCGCCGATTGTAGTCACTAAAGCGACTCGTGTGCTGACCTGTCGAGTGCGCGGGCAGCGCCACCTCGGGCGCCGCCGCAAGCTGCTGCCTGTCCACCTTCTCGTCCGTCTGACGCAGCAGCGCC
>JAHQIV010000654.1:0-17963 GCA_030463285.1 Phytophthora europaea
GCCGCAGACGGAGCCTTGCCGCCCGAAGACGACTGTCGAGCGCGTCCATTGTCCCCCATCGAGCTTCCCCTTCTTCGCCTTTGGAGGTCCAAGCACTGGGCCGAAAATCGGACTTAGTCGAGGTCATATGGATTTCGGTTTCGTTTCGAAATTTTTTTTAGTAGAACTGGGATGGCTACATCTTTTTACTGTGATGTTATTGCATCATGGCCAGCTCCATCTCCGTGGCGATCGAGATGTTGTGGGTGGGGCGGTTCCAGTCCGACTCGACCGTCTCCGTGTTGTATTGACCCGGGCCCTGCAATTGCAATGGTCAGTCGTTGGTAGGTAGACACGAAGTGAAAAAATAAATCGATTGTCGAGCCAGTCGTACCAACACTGGCGCCTTCGGTCGCTGGTCCTTGAATCGAGGTTCCTGAAGGCGGACAAGACAACGGTGAGGTCAACACTAACGGATGAGAAACCTATAGTTGTGACGTTACGCACCGCAGCGTAGAACACGTTTGGTCGGGCCTTGTGCAGCGGCTTCTGCTCCAAACGCTGCGTCGAATACGATCCCGGTCCCTGATGTTTCAAGCCGAAGTGTAAATGATCAAACTCTACCCGTGGTGACATTTAACGGAGCTGCGACTTACCGGGACGAACACGGTTGGACTCGGTTTGTCTTTCATCCGGTCGATGCCGGACTTGAACGCGCCTTGAGCTCCTGACGCGTTCCATGAGCGTTGGATCTGAAAACACCAAACACCAAACACAGACGTCAGAGAGAGCAGGGAGGTATCGACTCCATGTTTGCCAACCTCGTAGTCGCCTGGTGACGGTCCTGTAGCCTTTTGCATCTGGTGCGGGCGACTTGTTGACGACGCGAACATTGACGAAGCCTTGGGCTGCTGCCGTTTCTTGGTGGGTTTTCCTTGTTGCCGTCGCTCGGATTCTTGAGCTTTCATTTCACGCTCTAGCTGAGACTCGAGACTCTCGCGGCTGTATTGAACGCCGGACGAAATAGTGTCGAAGCGTCTTGTAGTGCTGCCAAAGTTGGTTACTCGACTTGTCTGAGCGAAGGACAAACAATTGCGCATCGTAAGTGAGTGTGGCGACACCGTTGGTTGGGGAGATCCAACGCTTACCACTTTGCTGAGTACTTCCGATACTGCAGACGGGATTTCATAAGAACCTGGTGCCGCGAGACTCTGATCTCTGTCGCTCGGCTCTTCGAAGCGCTCCTTCTTGGAGCTGAACGGAGCCTTTTTCCTGCTAGGAACTGAGCGTGGCTGCTGGGTGTTGCCTGACGGTGGATAATAGTACGCACCGGGCCCAGGGACCAGCGCATCACTATACCAGACAGCGATAACAGGTCAATTCACAGCGACAAAACTAGTGATGACCAAAACAAAGGCGCTTACCGTTGAGAGCCCTCGAAGCGATTGGACGTGCTACCGAAAAACTGAAGATGCTCGGGTTTCGTTTCGGCTGCAAACCCGTGCGTTTGATTTGGATGGTAGGCCCCTGGTCCAGGTACATTCTTTGTCGTGGCGGTCGGGGCAGCTTGTTCGCGGGTCAAAGCCGACTTGAACACCGCGTTAATCCTCGCAGGGTCTTTGAGGACGGTGGTGTCTCCAGTGTTTTTGTACTCGCCTGGACCGGGGACCTCTGCTTTCGATCGTACTTCATTCTCGATAAATCTGGTCACTTTGCCCTTCGAGAAGTCCGTTGTGCGGGTCTTGTTCAAGTTTTTCAAGCCTCTCATCGGCTCGTACTCGCCTGGCCCGAGCGTATCGTTCCCACAACCAGTGTGGCCGACTTTTGCGGGCTCGTGGCGAACCAGCTTACCGTAAGCTCCCTGCTCGTAGCCAAAACTTTGTGAAACTGTAGGGATCGACGGAGCAGTTGGGAGCCTTGTCCACCTGATCTTGTTGTTGGACGGGGGTGTCCTCACGAGGGGGTTGCCGAGGCTTGTGTGCCTGTCAGAAGCATTCACACGACGGCAAGTGTCAGCAGCTCATCCACGTAGCAGGAGCTGAACCAGCGCGTACCCTTTGGGCTTCTGCGCGAACGGGTCGTCCTTGGAGTACGCTCCTGGCCCTGGGGTGCTGAATCCGCGACGGAGTTTGACCTCACCGAGCCGCTGGGACTTGGACTGAAAGATCGACGTGGCGGGCGCCATGGACTTCGTAGGCGAGTCCCAACTCGTTTGGTTGCTCGTAGCGTACGAGCCAGGACCCGGCGTGATCATCGACAAGCCTTTCGTGGAGCCAGCATTCGCGCCACGCACGAGCTTCTCCCCGGAGCCGAACCCCGTAGCATTCGGCCGCACCTTGCGAGACGGGGAGGCTTCGTAACATCCAGGACCGAGGCTCACAGACGTACCAACTTTCACTTGCAGGCCGCCAGGACAATTGTCACGCGTTGTGCGGTTCACCCACGCCATGGCGCGCCACCTTCGTCGAGTGATGCGCGCGTATCAACAGATAATCATGCCCGAGATATAGTAAAAATAGCAGCCCATTCCAGGTCATTCAGTTGGAATTAGCCTTCGCTGATGCAAGTGGTGACTGTGATTCAGTATTGGGTCGATGGATTTCTCCATCACTATACAGCGAGCACATATGAAAGATGGCGACTACCGCAAAAGTTGAAGTAGTTGAAGTTGACATCGCGGCATACAAACCTCAAGTGAATTTCGTCACTAAAGCGGGACGTCTAGTTGAAGTTCAGGAGTGATGGTCCCTTGTTTGTGTGGCGTGTATCGACTTTTCCTCGCGTCATTCTTCAATCCGCACCATGGCGTCAACTGCCATGATCGTCGACCCGCAGTGCCACTGCAGCGGCAACGCCGAGCTCTACCGCGTAGGCCCCACCGCCACATGCCAGACAAACGAGTGTACGCGCTGACGTCTCTTGGCCTTGCAGGACGCGGACGGCGTGCGCTGGAGCTTCACGCTCAACCTGACGGACATCTCCTACGGCACCTTCGGGTGAGCTGACTCCGTACTGAGCTAGCTACACAGCGTGGAGACTGACGCGCGTGCCTTTGGCAGCAACAACAAGTTCTACATGGGGCAGCTCATCGTGGACCGCGGGGGCTTCGTGGTCTTCCGCAAGTGGGGCCGCGTGGGCGCCAAGAAGCCGCAGTCCAAGACGGAGCTCTACAGCTCCGTGGAGGCGGCCGAGCAGGCCTTCAAGAAGGTCTTCCAGGCCAAGAGCGGCAATAAGTGGCCGCTCGCGCAGCCCTTCGTGCGCAAGAAAGGCAAATACTTCCTCGTCGGTAAGGTCCTGTCTGGACTGGACGTCTCAAAGAGCTCCAAGCGACGGTTAACTGATGCGATGTGACCATGGATCGTTGTAGAACTGGATGACGGGGAGCCAGAAGCAGCTAGTGCAGTTGATGCGCAGGCGGCGGAGCAGAAAGAGGAGGAGGTGGTCTCCAAGCTCCCGCCGGAAGTGCAGAACATCATCCAGGTGAGCAAACCACGCGGTTCTCAGCCAAACTTCACGTCTGATTGACTTTGCGACAGCTTATCTGCGACCCTGAGGTGGTGAAGCGAGAAATGGCCAGCCTGAATGTAGATTTGAACCGCTTCCCACTCGGTAAGTGGCTGCCAGACGTCCCTGGAGCTGCGTTGTGGGTTCTGATGTACTTAAGTATGCCGTAACTTTTTGCAGGCAAGCTGTCGAAGGCGCAGATTTCACAGGGTTACGACATTCTGCAGCGCATCTCGACCTCCCTGGAAGAACTGGAAGAGCTCACGAAGCCCTCTGCTGCGCCGCCAAAGACGACGAAAGCCGGCGCGAAAAGCAGACGAAAGGCAAAGGCGAAGGCGAAGGGGCCAGCAGCAGCGGCAAACAAAAGCGTGGCCAGCTGCCGCGACGACCTCAAGTCGCTATCGAGTGAATTCTACTCGCTTATCCCGCATGACTTCGGTCGGTCGTTGCCGCCGGTGATCGCCAATATGGCGGATCTCAAGTTGAAGCTTGAACTGCTGGAGGTACTGTCGAATTTGGAAATCTCACAGATGCTGCAGAAGCAAGAAGATGAAAAGCCAAAGGGTCCGGCCATTCACCCGCTCGACCTTCACTATGAAATGCTGAACACGGATATGGAGCCTCTGGACAAGAGCGGCAAGGAGTATAAGATCATCGAAAAGTATGCGGCAGATCAATCAGGTGCTTTTGCTGTTTATTAACAGCCTTTTCTGTTTGGCGTTAGGTTTATCACGAAAACAAACGGTGGAAGCAAGCTCAATATCAACACAGTTCTCAAGATCGCCCGTCCAGAAGAAGAAAGCCACAAGGGCGTCCTGGAATCGCTCAACAACCACAAGGTACACCCCTCATTGGTTCTTCCGGCAATGACGCTTAAAGTTCTGACTTAATAGTGGCTTGGCAAACCTAGTTGCTATGGCACGGCTCCCGGCTGTCAAACTTTGTTGGCATTCTATCTCAAGGACTGCGAATTGCTCCACCTGAAGCCCCCAAGAACGGATACCAGTTTGGCAAGGGGGTATGCATGCGTTTTGATGCGAACATATATATTGAAGCAGTTCTACGATGCTGATGTTGTGTATGTGCGTATGCATGCACTATAGCTTTACTTTGCGGATGCCTTGGCGAAGTCGGCGAACTACTGCTGCATGTCAACTCGAAACCCGACCGTAAGTCTGCCTTGCTGTAGGCTGGTGAGAATGATGCCACTAAGTATCTTGTTTATGCTTGGTGTGACGCAGGCGGTGCTTTTGCTTGCCGATGTCGCTCTGGGCACGCCGTACAAGACAGCGAACGGCGAGTTCCTGGATTACAGTACTGTGAAGGACCAGCGCGGATGCGATAGCACGCACGGCCTTGGTCGAATGGTACCAGCGGAGGATGAGTACGAGACTCTACCGGACGGTGTCGTGGTTCCGGCGGGTACGCTGAAGACCGTCGCCGGCGACCAGTACTTGCTGTACAACGAGTTCATCGTGTACCGCCGCGAACAAGTCCAGCTGCGCTATCTCGTGGCTCTGGACTTCCATAACGTGGCTTGTGCCTGGTGAGTTGAAGAACAAGACCCATGAACTGCCAGGACAAGAGGCTTTACCACAGCAGCAGCATGCAGCGACTATTTTATGCGGTCAGCTTCAAGTAGGATGGAAGTGTAGCCATTTAGTCGATATGGCTACACTCATCCTCACGATTAATTGGTCAATATCTATTTCGACCAACCAGCATTGCGTCCGTTGACAAGCAAATTGGCGGGAGCTCACTTGTAATGGTGCCCGCGACTCCGGCGAAGCGCGTGGACCCGCTCAGCGGCTGTGCCAGCTCCGCAGTGGTTTACCAGGTACACAGCGCGTTCACTCCACTATCCTTATTGTCGCGGGTCTGACTGGTGCTTCTGCTGCTTAAAACAGGACGTCAATGGCGTCGCCTGGAGCTTCATGCTCAACTACACCAACATCTCGTTCGGGACGTACGGGTACGTGCTCGCTGCGCTCGGTTGATGACGCAATAGCTTTGCAATCACTAAAGTGGTGTGCGGTCATGCAGCAACAACAAGTTCTACATGGTGCAGCTGATCCAGGACGGGGACACGTTCATGGTCTTCCGCAAGTGGGGACGTGTCGGCGCCAAGAACCCGCAGGTGGGTGGAGGAACACAGATAAAACAAGTCTCTTCTGATGCTGATGCATAGTGTGTCCCCATCCGCTAGCGAGCTCTGGAGCGCTACAACTCGTCGCTGGAGAAAGCGCAGGCCTCATTCACCAAGAAGTTCCTGGACAAGAGTGGCAACGAGTGGCCGCTGACTGGGCCTTTCGAGAGAGTGGAGGGCAAATACGTGCTCGTTGGTGAGAGGCTAAGCTCCTTTTGGCTATGTTCTGAAGAGTAGATGACTCATTATTGTTGTTGCGGTTCACGGTTTGTGCATGACTTTGATGGGTCTTTAGAGCTCGACGATGAGGTGCCCGAAGAAGAGGCGGACGAGAGCGAAGGCGAGCAGGAAGAAGAGGTGGTGTCTGCTCTGCCCGAGACTGTTCAAGACGTACTGAAGGTATGCTGCATTCTTATTGATGAAATACTGAGTTTCTACAAACGATCTGACCTATTGCGTCTCAAGCTTATCTGTGATGCGGACCTGATTGCACGAGAAGTAGCAAACATGAACCTTGACTTGAAGCGACTTCCTCTAGGTTCGTGGCAATGTGATAGTGCCTTGTCGAATTTTCTTGTCCTTACTCAAATGTTTTCAACCAGGCAAGCTTTCGAACGCCCAAATTTCTCAGGGATACGCTTTGCTACAGCAGCTCTCTGCGGCTCTAAAGGAAATCGAAGAGCTGAATAAAGTTGTCGCGGACAAGAAGGACACGCCAGCGCCAAAACGAACTGGAACGCGCCGCTCTACTCGCGTAAAGCGAACGGCTAACCCGAATGCTGGCCAAATTCGTCATCTAAAGAATAGCTTGAAGACTCTGTCGAGCGATTTCTACACGTTGATCCCGCATGACTTCGGTCGGAACTTGCCGCCGCCGATTGATTCCATGGACGAGCTGAAATTGAAGATCGACTTGCTAGAAGTGCTGGCAAATATCGAGATTTCGCAAAAGTTGCAAGCGGAAAAGAAGAGGAACGCAAGGAAGAATTCGGGCATGGATGAGCCGAAATTAAACTCCCTCGATGCGCAGTACAACCTGCTCAATGTCAAGATGGAGCCATTGCCTGAGTCGACTGACGAGTACAAGATCATTGAAAGGTATGGCGTTCCGAAAGCAAAATGCGTTGTTTGATGTAAACTAACACTGAATGGTACAGATACGTGGAAACTACGCACGCCCCAACCCATGTGCAGTACAAGCTGCGCATCAAGTCCGTTCTGAAGATTGCTCGGCCGGATGAAGAGAAGTTTAAAACTGTTTTCCAGTCTGTGGACAACCACAAGGTTCGTCCGATCTTTCTCATCCGCAGCAAAACTATGCGCACGATCTCATGGTTGCCATTTTACCTTTGAACAGTTGTTGTGGCACGGATCAAGACTGTCGAACGTTGTCGGTATTCTGTCCAAGGGACTTCGTGTGGCTCCGCCGGAGGCGCCTAACAACGGATACATGTTCGGCAAAGGAGTACGTGCACCCTCATTCATCTTAACTATGAATGGATTCGTGGGACTTACCGCCAACGACTTGTTGCTGGCCTCGTGTAGATCTACTTTGCTGACTCTGTGTCCAAGTCAGCCAACTACTGCTGGACGACACCCCAAAACCCGAAGGTATGCGCATGTGGTATGTTTTCGTTCGTGTTGCAAACAGCTAACAATTACTATTCCAGGGTGTTCTGATGCTTGCTGAAGTGGCCCTGGGAACTCCCTACAAGGCTGAGGAAGCGGAAGACCTGACGTACACCAGCCTAAAGAAAACCAAGGGATGCGACAGCACTCACGGAGTGGGGCGTATGGCAGCTCCCGAGGAGGACTACGAGACCATGTACGTTACTTCACTACGCGGTCTTTGTGCTCTTTGTCCATGGATGCTGATCTATTGTGGCGCGGCGACTGCAGGAACGACGGCGTGGTGGTCCCCGTCGGCGAGTTCATGCCGTCGGATGGCAACGGGTCACTGCTCTACAACGAGTTCATCGTCTACCGCCAGGAGCAAGTGAAGCTGCGCTACTTGGTCAACCTCGACTTCCTCTACGAAGAGGAGGACGACGCATAGAGGAACGTGCTGGTGATGTATACACTACACGGTATACACAAACAACAATAACACCGATCAGTGTACCTGTACTTGCGATTAATCGATGTGAATGATGCTCACGGCAAGGCACTACAAAATCCAAGTGATTATAGGTCACTAAAGCGGATCCGCAGTTGAAGGTCATGAGTGATGGTCCCTCTTTCGAGTGCCAGGTATCATACTTGTTGCCCTCATTTCACTCATTCTTCAATTTGAACCATGACATCAACTGCCTCCATCGTCGACCCGCAGAGCCGCTGCTGCACCGGATCCGAACTCTACCGCGTATGATCTACCTTCACTAATGATGGTGCTGATGGCTGCAAAAGACTGACACGTACTGATGACGCAGGACGCGGATGGTGTGCGCTGGAGCTTCATGCTCAACCTGACGGACATCTCCTACGGTACCTACGGGTGAGACAGGGAGATCTTTGAAGCACAATCTTATTCGATAACGTGGCTGCTAACCATGACGAACAACGCGTGACTGTGTCTGCAGCAACAACAAGTTCTACATGGGACAACTCATCGTCGACCACGGGCGATTCGTGGTCTTCCGCAAGTGGGGCCGCGTGGGTGCCAAGACGCCACAGTCGAGCGTCAAGTCGTACTACGACGTGGAGGCGGCCGAGGAAGCCTTCAGCAAGGCTTTCCAGTCCAAGAGCGGGAACGAGTGGCCGCTCACGAAGGCATTCGAGCGCAAGAAAGGCAAATACTTCCTCGTCGGTGAGGCCTTCAGCGTCTTGGGGTGATTTGGGTGGATGCACCAGCGTACTTACTCACTGTAATGCGCATTATTTTTATGAACCATTGCAGAGCTGGACGATGGAGAACCGGAGCCTGCCGATGATGCTGCAGCTGAGGAAGAGAAGAAGGAGAAAGTGGCCTCCAAGCTTCCACAGGAGGTGCAAAACATCGTCAAGGTAAGCGAGACACCTAAGCAGTTTTGTAGTATTCTTCAGGCCTAATGTTGTTTATTCACTACAAGAACAGCTCATCTGCGACCCAGACGTGGTAACGCGGGAAATGGCCAGCTTGAATGTCGACTTGAAGCGCTTTCCGCTCGGTAAGTGACTTGTCAGAGGGCGATGAGCTGGCGCTCTGGTCTCATGAGAGTGCTGTCATTTTCGCAGGAAAACTCTCCAAGGCGCAGATCTCGCAGGGCTACAACATTCTGCAACGCATTTCATCCACCCTCGAAACTCTCGAAGAAATGACGAAAAACCCCACTGCATCAGCGAAGACGACGAAAGCTGGCGCGAAAGGGAGGCGAAAGGCCAAAGCCAAGGCAAAAGGACCAGCAGCAGCCGCCAACAAAAGCGCGTCCAGTTACCGCACAGACCTCAAGACGCTGTCGAGCGAGTTCTATTCGCTTATTCCACACGACTTCGGTCGTTCCTTGCCGCCGGTGATCGCGACTAACGACGACCTCAAGCTGAAGCTCGACCTGTTGGAAGTGCTGTCGAACCTGGAAATCTCGCAGATGCTACAGAAGCAGGAAGCCGAGAAGCCAAAGGGTCCGGCCATTCACCCGCTCGACCGTCACTACGAAATGCTGAACACGAATATGGAGCCTATGGACAAGAGCAGCGAGGAGTACAAGATCATCGAGACGTATGCGGCGTTTTGCTCTGCCTTGTGACTTCCGGTGATAGTTTACTAACAATTGTTGCTTGTTTGCTGCGATAGGTTCATCGAAAAGACGAGCGGCGGGAGTTTGGATATCAATATCAACACCATTCTCAAGATCGGACGCCCGGATGAAGAAGGCCACAAGGACGTCCTGGGATCGCTCGATAACCATAAGGTAACATTACGAGGGTTTCATTCGCTGGACCAGGGCGTTGCAAATGCTGACCATTTCGTGGTTTGACGAATGTACACGTAGTTGCTCTGGCACGGCTCCCGACTGTCCAACTTTGTTGGCATTCTGTCGCAAGGACTACGCATTGCTCCGCCCGAGGCCCCCGCGAACGGCTACTACTTTGGCAAAGGGGTAAGCAAGCTCTACACATGCCGGCGTTGCTTTTGATAATGCTCTAACGTTGTGCTCGCGGTGGTGTACTACGTGTACTAGCTGTACTTTGCAGACGTGTTGGCGAAGTCGGTGAACTACTGCTGCACTTCACCTCAAAACCCAACGGTGCGTCCACCTTGATCCTAAGTTATGCAAATGGTACTACATGTATCCGAGTTAGCCTGACCGAGACTATTGCATGACGTTCAGGCGGTGCTTCTACTCGCTGAGGTCGCTCTGGGAACGCCGTACAAAATACCGACCGGCGAGTTCCTGGACTACAACACGGTGAAGGGCCAGCGCGGATGCGACAGCACGCACGGTCTTGGTCGGATGGTGCCGGCGGAGGACGAGTTCGAGATTTTATCGGACGGCGTGGTGGTTCTGGCGGGTACGCTGAAACCTGTGGACGGCATGCAGCACTTGCTGTACAACGAGTTCATCGTGTACCGTCCCGAACAAGTCCAGTTGCGCTACCTCGTGGCGTTGGATCTCCAGAATTGGGGCTTCGGCTGGTTTCGTTAGCATCCGACAACGTCAATACTTCGAAATGTTCTCTGAAATTTATTTCAGAGTATATCAGTGATCACATTTTCCGCTTAAAAACTATATTTGTCTAAGATCAGAAAAACACACAATCAGCCTTCGCCCAAAAATCACCTCCAAATTTAATAAGCCTCCAAAATCTAGCAAAAATACACGTCAATTTTCGCTTTTGGTCATATTCCTCTCATAAACCAGCTTCAATTTGTAGACTCTAGAGATTTCGACACTAAAACGATCAAATCTCCCTTCAAAAACTAATATATATCTATAACTAATAAAAAATCTGGATGTTGCCTGTGGCGTGCTAGTTCAACATTCAGGAGACATCTCACATTTTCATTTTTAATTATCACAATAGGTTCCAGCTGCGCGTTGCAACCTGATAGCAAGTCAGCTTTCTCTCAGAGCCTAGTTTGGCTACGAACCTAGTCTGCTGGTCGGCCGCGAAGCCAAATCTTCCAGGCATGCAGCATCATGCGAGGCGCCTCGTCCTCCTGTGAACCGTAAGTCACATCACCCGCGATCGGAAACCCGTGATGTCGAAAATGGCGAGTGCGATGTGCTCCTTACTTCCAAAGAAACGCACAAGCTGCACCGACGTGCTCGTCTTGCACATGGAGAGGTACGGCACGCTCAGAATTTTTTTGTAGCGATTGCCGATCCCAGAGCTATCGACTGTCACTTTCTTGCTGATGGCCGACTCTGAGAACACATTCAGCACCGGGGCGTAGATCGTACGACCACTCGACTCGTAATCAAGACAAAACGATTTAGCTCTACTAAAGCCGAAGTGCGATGCATGCTATGCTTAGTCCAAATAGCTGAAGCCGTCCGGTGAATACATATAAAAGATGATGAGTGCCATGTGCTATCAAGATTATGGTTTCAAATTCAAAAATGACCTTTCGTGCCAGCTGATCCTACATGCCAGCCCGGCACCTTGCTCCTCACTTCATATGGCATATCCAACACTTGCACGAGCTTAGCTTCGATCTTACGTGGTGCGATCTTCTTCACCAACACCGCCTTCATGTTGTCCCGGCGATTCCACACGAAGGTCAGCCAACTTTGTGTTGAATTGACATGCTTCGCCGCGAAAGACGGTCAAGCCGGTAAATCGGGAGACACAGACAATATCTCCTGGGGTGGGAATGCCTTTGCAACCCTCGACTTCGTCCCAAACTGTAGCCGTCATCAACTCTTTGTCAGAGTCGAAATTGCGTTCACCTTCATACGCGTAGTCCTGTGGGTTTCAAACATGTAACTGTTAGGTCACCCCGAACGTTACTTGTATACAAAAGCTAGCAACAAACCTCCAATATGCCCTCGAGGGTGTCGTTGGTAACTGCATCAAAAAAGTGCAAGTGGATAATGTGTCTTCCTTGCTTTGTTACATGATACGAGTCCCACAGGAAACGGCCGTAGATAAGCACGATCTCATCAGGTTGTTTGTCCTCACTTGCATAGTAAGCGCGTAAACCTAACAAAAACTATGTGTCAGTAGCAAACACAATACAAAACTTGGTTCCATCTTACCTTCAGCCGTTGCTATAATGCGCTCCTTCAGAATAGCGGCTTCACGACGAGCTTCACGACATTTTTTAAGGGCGACACATAATCGTCTGGCACAGGTAGATTGCGCTAGCCGAGCGTCTTCGACACTACAGGTTTTTTTCTGCGTGGTCTTCTTATTCGAGCTTGTTCTTGGAGGCATCTTGGGTGTGCTTCGTATTCTCGGCAAATTGCAAACTGACAGTCTGAAGGCTAACTGCGAGGTCACCCTCGTCGCAATGCTGCTCAAATTTCCTCTAACGGTACATGTATCTGCATATGATTAAAGGGTTATGCTCACCGGACTTTTTTTTTTCTTTCTAAACGTTTTTGTTTTTTTAAAAATAATTGATTAATTGTTGACATATTATTTTTAATTTTTAAAATTCATTTTAAATGAAAAAATTAAAAAAACAAAAAATCAATAATTTACTAAATTATCAACAATGTTTTAAAAAAAAATTATTTTAAAAAAAATTCAATTAAAAAAGATTCTATTTGAAAATCAAATTTTATCGTTTTCGTGATGGTACTACATAATGGTAGAGTGTTTGCGAAATCTACAGTACATAGTGTCAATGTGTACATGTACGTAATTTTCGATAGAATGTGGGAAAATGCGGATCCTTCTCCTCTCGCTAACGGTCTATACCAACGGTTCAATGTACGTCTTACGGGACGGGTACTGAAATTGGTCCATTGAGTTTCGAAGAGTACTAACTGTTTGTACGAGCAGGTAGTCGTCAAGGCAAAATGACTGCACGCAAGCGCTGCGCGAATGATCCAGATTCGGTCCGTGAGCGATCTAAACGACGTAAGGCTGATGCTGAGCGCGCCCGTCGTGCAACGACAGACGACTCTTCTCGTGTTCAGAGACTGTTATGCCGACGCCAACAGCAGCAAAATCAACAGACCAAGCTATACAAGGTGGTGGAGATCATGTTACTCAAGTCGCGTTGTCTTCGTGCGTCAGGCCGCTGCCACCGGAAACACTATCTCGTTTGTTTATTGAGTGTGGTAAGCGCGTTTCAGTCGGAGCTATGGAGGAGAATGTATGCTGCGTATGTGACTGCTACCATCCCGTATCTGAAATGATTGAAAAAGATATCGATCGTAACCCGATGTTTTTAAGATCAACGCGCAAGCGGCTCAAACCCCCAGCTAATTTACCTCCAAAACTTCTGCAGTATTACAATGCAGCATCTGCATCGGTGAAACTTCACGGAATACTACTTTCGAGTGCTGGGGTATCGCGAAACGGCAGTGAAGTGATCTTGCGGTTCTGTAAAGCATGCGGTTCTTCACTGGCGAACAACAAATTGTCATCCCCGCCGAAGTTTGCCATCGCGAATAGTTTATATATTGGAGAACTACCATCTTGTTTTAACGACACAACATTGACGGAAAACGCAATGCTGAAGCTTGCATAACCAACTCAGTTCGTTTCTGTCGTTCGCGGAGGAAGACATAGCTCTATTCGATCGCATAGTGACAAAATGGAATGGATTATTGGAGTGTCCATGGTGGGGGCGATGACACCACGTCAGAAGGCAGAGACGGCTAAACGATACAATGTACGGGTGCCTAGAATTCGTGAACAGTATGGTTGGTATCGTGTCAACAATAAGCTGTATGAGAGTGTGGAGCTTGACGCGAACTTGGGGAATTTTCATGATTCAAAGGTTGTAAGCGATCACACCGGAGATGATGAAGATAGTCCAAGCGTTGGTCAAGTCGCGAACGAATTGGATGAATCAAACTGGCGATTTAATGCCCCAACACCTGCCTACAGCTCGGTCAGCTCTGAAGATGAAACCTACGAGCAAACTGCCGTTGCTCTCGAGACAAACTGCCGTTGCTCTCGAGACAAACTATACTGTCGATGATGCTAACTCGCAAGCGCGCAAAGTTCTGAATAATGGCACCGATGTAGCGGCTTGGCGGCCGTCAGAAATACTGTCCGATTTTGCAAAGCCTTACTGGACGCACGCATTTTGTGAACTGTTTCCGTTCGGGCGTGGTGGACTTGATGGACCCCGTCCTGTTCTTATTGGTATCGTATAATACTTGCGCTACTGCTTACGACTCTCGCACAGACGACGTGCAAGCCATCCGTCGTTTTTACTTGTAGCATTTGATGTCCTAGCACGTCATGAAGCGATGCGTGCGGTCTACCTGCGGGCAAAACTAGCACGACATGTGCTAAGTAGTGCTGCAAATGTTGACCGAGTCGAGCTGCTTAGTCATGTGGAGTATCAAGATAAACGCTTGAGCGCAATAAATCGACGCCAGCAATGTCAGACCCGCCTCCTCAATCACAAGCTGTGCGTGACTCATTTTCCGGGATTTCAACTGGTCTTCGAGCGCACTGGGGTACGAATGAAGAACGCGCCGATGCGCGCACAAAAGTGATGTCTATGCAATTAGAGTTGGGTCAACCATCAATCATTTTTTCACTTTTTCCCCAAGTAGTACGAGCACGTATCAAATTGCGAGCCTCGTTGGAGATATTTCAAACGAAAAACTTAGGAGAGCTAGATCTTCGATCAACGAATTTTTGAGACTTTCCCAGGCTCATCTTGGCATGCTAGCAACAAAAAACTCAGCTGCGTGCGCGAGGTACGTGTTGAACATTTTTGACCTACTTGTTCTTTGTTGATCTCATTTTGTGATGCTTGTCGCCTATTATACCAGATACTTCAATCACCTAATGAACGTGTTCATTGATGAGGTGCTGAATTGGGATCAAGTAAAAGGCTGTTTCAAACCAGGAGTTGGTCTTTTTGGTCGAACAACAGGATTCTTCGCGGCAACTGAATCCCAAAATTTGACTGGCGACTTACACAATCACATGCTAATCTGGATCGATGGGATGCCACGCACCGTTGCAAAGTATTATGAAGCGTGTAAATCTGTAGGTTTTCGAGATCTCATTGCTGAGTACATCACTTCAATTGCGAAAGCTACGTATCCAATAAGTGATGATCGTTGTCCTCGCTGTGGACAACGCGAGATTCAACCAGTAGCGGTGCACAAACAAGCATATCGAAAGCCAAAAAACGGAGCACGACGCTGCAGTACGCCATAGTGCATTGCCTGCGGAACTAGCTTCGGTGGCAATGAACTAATCGAAGGTCAAATGGTTCGTATATCAAAAGAGTATTCTGTCGAGCCAAACGAGTGGAGTTCTGAATACGTGCAGCACAAGGTTGCCATACCAGATCCACTACCGCATTTGCTCCACAAGGAAAAGAAGCCGCAGCCAAGCTGCTAGAAACTGCTGCGTTGTTGCGTTTTCAAACACATCACTGGTTTCATAGTCGCTCCTGTTTCAAGCAAACTCGAAGAACACCAAATGCTGACTTGTGCCGTATGTTCTTCCCGAAAGAAGCGTGTGCTAAAACGACATGGTCGCCCGATGATTCTATAGAACTTGAACGCAAAGTGGGCCGCGAGTATTTAAACTCGTTTTCTCCTTTTTTGACACGCATTTTTAAGTGCAATCACGACATTAAGTTTCTTGCTGCTGGTGAAGGCCCCGAAAAAGCATTTTACATGCTGAAGTACGCAACAAAACCGCAAAAGACGCTGGAGAATCCTCTTGCAATTTATGCGCATGCCTTTGACAAGGCGAGCTCAAAACGTGTACCCGCCGATGGAGCAGTAGACGCAGGCAAGCGATGCATACAGTCCATGTGCTGTGCACTTTAAAAACCACAAGAGGTAGCCGCGCCTCTGGCAGCTCTTTATGCTCAGCCTTCTACAAGTCGGCGGATTTTGTGAAAGTGGCTTTGAATGCATTGGTAGACTTCATGTTTAATAACGAACCTGTGGGGGTAATGCTAAGCTGCTCGGATACTAGCACTACATACAAGCCAACAAGCTCCGTATTTGACTACGTCTACCGCCCCGTATCGCTAGAAGACATTTCCTTAATGGAGTTCACTCGAAACTGGGCAAAAGAGAAAAATCTCAGTGGACAACTGTTCATGCGTGATCATGGCCAACACAATACGCACTCCGTTCACTGCAGAACAGTACCAGCGGTGGCAACAATTCTAGGAAAACGGCTCCCAGATACTCGAAATACAAACATACCCTCTGAATCGAAACTTATATTCCAACGAGCAATGCTGGTATTGTTCAAGCCATTTAGAAAGCCAGATGACTTCCTGCTACGTGACGGATCATTTAACGACATGTACATGAACTGGTGGTCTCACGAAGCTCCTGATAGTGCACGGCAATTCATTGAGTACTCAAATGACTACTATACTTCGCGAGAAATAGCACGAAAACGGTCAGATGAAAATATGGAGAGGTTTCGAGCGAGTGTGGGTACATATGATGATATTGATGACTTTGAACATAATGATGGTGATCGCGATCAAGACATTAGCCTCGAAGAGACCGTGGATTTTATGTTTGATGCTGAAGGAAGTGACTGTGACGATACCTTTGAACCAAAATCAACAACACAAAACATTTCGTTGTTGAAAAAAGGTTTGTTGGCCTCTGAACTCGCGGCAAACTCAACCTCGAGTACTATTAACGCTAGCCTCCCCCAGCTTGACGAAGAAGAATGGAGTAAACGCATCGCTAAAGCTGAGAACATACTGTTAGAAGAGAGTGTGACCGTTCCCTTTACTGGAACATCAGTTGCTTGTTCAGACAATGCAACTCGTGTCCGAATGCTATTGCAAAATGGTGATGCTGATGAAAAATGGCCATGCAATATCAATTACGTGCCGCGAAGCTCTCAACAGCTTCAGGAAAATGCGTCATTGCGAGATGTATCTATATTTTTTCAGCTGAACCAAAAGCAACACAAGATATTTGTTCGAGCTGGATCGCCGTTTGCTTCAATCACTCATAGCCGAAGATAGTGATACGGTGGAGCAAATGATAGGGTTTCTTGCAGGACTTCCTGGATCGGGAAAAAGCCGCGTAATTAAAGCTCTTCAAGCCCTTGCGAATGCATGGAACAGCTAAGATGCTTTAGAAACCGTGGCGTACCAGGGCGTAGCTGCTCAAGCTGAAAACGGTCAAACGATCCACAAGCTTTTCCAGTGGAGGGTTAATACAAATTCTGGTACGAAAGGATACAGCATGGAGCAAAAAGAAAAGTTCGCGAGATTAAAAATGCTCATAATGGATGAAATATCAACAACCGACGTCAAATTGATTGGAATGATCGATCAAGCACTACGCGAACTAAGGAATAAGCCCGATACTTTCTTTGGGGGTGTTCATGTCCTCTTTGTTGGGGACTGGCTTCAACAATTATCTGTCGCCGGCGTGCCAGCATTTGTGGATCACCCCCACTGCCTTCAACGAAATGAGCGGGGAAAACCAACAACAATGACACAGCGTCTTACTTTGCAAGACTTCGTGGAATTCAAGCATAGGCAGAATCAACGAGGTTGTCATTCTGAACGAGAATATGCGACTGAAGAACGATCCAACATGGGCCACTATACTCAGCCGATGGCGATACGGGGACTACCGAGAAGAGGATGTCGACTAAAACACGAAATGCTACAAAGAAAACTGGAAATCTACCACAGCTGAAACGAAAGCCTTTTGCCCAATTATTAACATCGAATACTCTGCGGTGCGAGTTCAATGAAGAATCGGCAGAAGTATTTTGCCAGACCAACTCCGAGCCTTTGCACCAATTTCCCGCGATTGTGACTCGAGAACGCTTTCAGCTTTCCCGCAATGAGCAGCGCAGTCTTAAACAACTCGAGATGAAAAAACATGCAATATGTCAATCGTATTGAGCTTGGCAATCGGAATGCCTGTTCAATGCACTCAGAATGTGAGTCGCGCACTCAAACTAGCAAATGGTACAATTGGTCACGTGATATCATTCGAGCCCGACCGAGATGACAAAGTTCGGACAGTTGTCAAGTTGAAGGCAAATGGCGATTTAAATGTCTGCATTCACTCGAAGCCCCCACGAATTGTTTTCATGAAGCTGCTTGATTACTATGGCTCCTCTTCTATTGTTGAAGGATTGCCGTCGGGAATCGTACCTGTACTAGCACGCGATATGATTCCCTGTAGCTTACACAATATTTATTCTACTACATACATCTAAGTATTAGCCACGCTGCAGATGGTAATGTGATGGCCGC
>JAHQIV010000655.1:3760-17925 GCA_030463285.1 Phytophthora europaea
GGCAGTGGCGATCGAAGACTTGGCAGGCTTGGCGGGGTGGGGGCTCGGTAGCAGCTCGGCGGCAAAAGAAGAGAGGTTGCTGGGCTACGGGCGTGACTTTATCGATAATCAACCGTTACGGTTCAAGTAATAGATGTCGCCCACTCTTTCAGTATCTCGTGGCTCGTTGCATCTATACCCGGCTGTCCCTTTGCCAGCTTGGCCGCCGATGGCTGTCCTTTTGTTGGGACGTAAATCCCGCAATCCCGCTCCGCATTCCGGAAAGATATAATACTGACCCTAAGTGTCATTTGTCAGAATCATGATTTCCACGCGAGCGCCAAATAGAAATAATACCTTCGCCGCCAAGTAAATGAGATTAAGTTTAACTTCGTGTTCGCTGACAAAGTCGCATTATTGATCTTATTTGTGTGGTCCAAAAATCCAATGTGGTGCACATGTCAAATTAACGAGTCAGCATTTTGCTCAGCCTGCGGGTAAGCCCTCCATTTGTGCTCTCGCGCTAGCTGTTGTAGCGCTAACTACCACGTTTAACGCCACAGCAACCAGCACAGCATTGATACGACACCCTCCACCAGTGCCACCAGCAGCACTGGCTCGCAGAATCACAGAACTGAACTGGTAGGTGAGCAATATCTCAATCAGTCACCTTATAGGATTCTATGGTAACTTGTGACCTGTCCCGTAGCTGCGGTATTGAGACATACGCTGACAGGCACGGTGCTTCCGCTCATCTGTATCGCGATGATGCGTCTTAGCGCTATTCGCCGCGACTCGCGAAAGCAGGCCTATGACAAGGTGGTCCGGAAGCAGGGACTTCTGACTAAGGATGGCGAGCGCTTCTTCGAAGCGATACACGCTTCCCGGAATCGCTTTCTTTTCAGGGACAATTTCCGCATGGATTCTGAGGCATTTGACGCTCTCTTCGAGCTGTGTCAGCCCCATATCGACACGGCTGTCAAGGATCAACGCGAGGTGCTTGCCGTTGCTCTGAACTGGATCGGAGCAGCCGCGACGTGCAGATCCCAAGAGGTGCTGTTCGACTTAGCGTACTCGACGGTGCATTAGTACCGCCTCCTTGGTGTGTATGCGATTGTGAAGGCGCTTAAGCATCTCATTAAGATGCCAGCCACCGTTCCAGATGAGTTCATACAGAGTCACCCTTATTTTGACCAAGCGCTGTGTGCTATTGACGGCACTCATTTTCGTGTGACGGTACCGTGTGATGACATAAAACGATTCCGGAACCACAAGGGGTTCGTTACGACTAATGCGCTAATAGCGTGCGATTGGAACATGAACGTGTGCTACGCTTACGGGGGTGCGGAAGGAAGTGCCCACGACTCAATGGTGTTACAATGGAGCCATTTTCTCGAGACCATCCCCGATGGCTATTACGTGCTAGCCGATGCAGGTTACGGCTGAAGCAAGAAGGTACTGACGCCGTATCGAAGCATGCGCTACCATCTCAAGGAGTGGTCAAAGTCGTCAGGCAGACCGCAAAATGGAAAGGAGCTCTGCAATCTGCGCCACGCAATGGCAAGAAATGTGGTCGAACGGGTTATCGGTGTTCTGAAACGTAGGTTTGGAGTCCTTCATTCGAGCATGGACTAGGAACTCATCAACATCAAAGCAGTGATCTTTGCATGCCTAAGCGTGCACAACTTTTTAAGGCGGTTCAGCAGCTCTGATATGGCCGAAAACTTTTGCGACACCGTGCAAAAACGTAAGCTGAATCAAGTTGTCAACGAGGCCGAAGATCCGATTCCTTTTGACTTCCGCAACGGAACGGCTTGGCGGGAGTGGATGGCAGCAGCGATGTGGACAGAGTACGAAGGGTGCAGGGCGAATGACGGTGCATTGGACTCGGACGTCGAGATGATCAGCGAAACGAGCAGTGATGACGGAAGCAGCATATCCAGTAGCCTTGATGGCAGTGATAAAAACTATGAGCTTGACGAGCTACTGGATAGCGATAGCGCGATGTCAGCGGACAGCGACTTCGATTCTGACAACAGCGACGAAATGATGACATCGGAGGATGGATACTCCGATGTTAGCTCGGACGTGACCAAGTAATCTCAAATATTACGGCTAATGAATTTGACTTGCATTACGTGTGCTACATGCATGTGGTTTATTCTGCTTCCCTAATACTTCGACTGTTGAATTCTTCTTGTGATGCGGTGCAGATTAGTTGGTTGTTGAGTGAATTGGCAACTGTTCCTCGTTGACGATGGGCATTCAGACCCAGACCAGCAGGTCGGATGTATCCTTGTCCGGGTTTGGCTCGTTCACTTTGTTGATGTCCTGGAGCTGCGTCTTGTGGACGCTCATCTTCATCTTCATGTACGTCTTCGTCGTACGCATCAACGACGTCAGCGCCTTGGTGATGTCATCATCAGGTTTCTTCTTTTTCTGGGTCCTGTTGTTCCTAAGCGCGCCACCACGAATGCGGTTGACCTTGTCCATACGCTACTTGTGGCTTTTTGGGTGCTCCTCCGTATCCATTGATGGGCGAGGTGCCGCTGTTGCGCTCGGGTCGGACGTGACGAGGACACTGGTTTCGTCGTCATCTTCGTCTTCAAGGTTGTCGTCGGTGGCTTTGTGGCATAAAGCATCGGCTAACGCTGACACCGTGGTCGCATGTCCCCAGTAGCGCGAGTGGCGCCTGCAAAAAACATAGAATAAATATAGGTATCAGTTCAGCTCGACCAAACCAAGATAATGCAAAACACATACCCGCAATCAAACAGCACACCGTAGCATGCGGGAACCCATGCTCTCGGATCGCCGCAATTTTGCTTCTCTGCTTCGGCTTTGATATCATCACACGTTGTCATCCAACGTAGGTTTTCCAGTGTCAGGGCACACGCCGGCACCACTTAGGCCAGTGATGTAATTGTACAGGTTGTAGTCCTGCATGAGCCTGGTGTATTTGGACTTGTATTGGCCTGCAAATACGAGAACATCATGCACCACCTCAGGCATTAGCATCAACACCACATTCAGGTACCTTTGTCTAGGGATCGGCGGTGCTTGCTGTTCAAGTCCGCCACTATCGTTGTCCAGCCCTTGAGCTTGATCCCATTGTCAGTTGCAAGAGAACGATCGTTCCTCGCAGTAAGATACTTATCCAAGAGGTTGAACTCCTCCATCTCGTTCCAGGACGCTCTAGTGGCCGCACTAGCGCCACTGACTTGGTTGTCGCCGTTCATCATGGCGCTGTAGATTGGTCGGCTGCTTGGAGGTCTTCGGGGGTTGCCGCTTGAATTGAAAATGAACCATTGAAGATATCCGAATATTAAAATCAGGGGAAATTACTCTTTATATTAGCGGTCTAGTTAATGTCAACTTGTTGTTAGTGACCTAGGTGAATATGGCGCGGTAAATTCAGCCTCCCCCCTGAATTTTGAAAGTGTGATTATGACGCCATTTTCGAGGGATAATGACACTTTGGCTTTCGCGTGTTCGAGGGCGTGATTTCGCTCTGAAATGCAATTATCATCCCAAAATGACATTATCTCGCCTCAACGAACACGGCCTTAGTTATGCAAACCATGTTGATACTTTAACACATAATCGCTAAGCGATATACTGGATCATGTATATAGTACACAGGACCCCCTCAATAGAAACTAACCATAATAGGTATGAATAATTATAAAAATTCTATGGCGTTACCCCGTTCTTATTTCATGTTAGTGACGGGGCCTTCTATGGTGCTAGGTTTCTTTAATATCTCCAACACCATCATTAGCTTTAGCCCACTCAAAGTAGGAAGCTACAGAACAAAAACACCAGCTGATACCGCACTCCATCCTACTGGCGGAAGTTTACAAAGTAGCGGCCATGTACTTTGAAAACTTTGTGATTGGCTAAATATATAATGAACAGAAACTATAAGTTTCATGTTTTTGCTCGAGAGTCGGATTTGAATAGGATTTGTAGTAGGCCATATCTTCCGTCGATATATGTATACGGAATGGCGTTACTACAACATAATTTCGACAAGATTACGGCTCTTACCGCAACACAGCGAGGCATTTTACCATAGCAAGCATCATTCCATACAACACAGTGTTGGCTTGCCGTAATCTATCGAGGGCACGTGAGAATTAATTGCGGAAAAGTGTGAAAGTTACCGAGGGCCTTTCGAGAACATCACCGTAGACCACTAGATTTCTAAAGTGGCGGTTCCAGCACGAGGAGAATGGACCCAGACGGCGTTGGTACCTACACTGTGTCGGCGTCAGCGCTACAATCCACGAGCAGCGATGGAGCAAGCATGCGTCGAGCTCACAGGGCGAAGGTTTGCAAGGGGCTGTTGATGTCTAGGATCAAGGCGATTGAAGCTATGGAAGGCAGACTGGAGAGAATCGCGAAGTAAGCTTTGAAGCTTCTAAACGAGCGCGACGATCTAGCTACGGCGATCGCAAGCGAGAAAGAGAAAGATGTCCGTCTAGCAGCAGTTCTCGGCGTATCGATGCACTAAACTGGCTACGTGGTGTCATACTCTCTGATGCTGGAGCAATATTGCGATGCTCTGCTGGAGCAATCGTAAGCCAAACCTTTGCACGGACACGGAAGCGATGCGATAGTTAACACCGTGAAGAAGGAAATAGTAACACCGTAGTTATTTTGATCCTTTTCAATTACTACAGAAGCTTTGTTTAAGTCTCAACAGTTGCCATCAACTCTAGGTCTGTTGCATCTACAGCCTTGGCTATTTTGTTTGCTACAGTACTCACCTCTGGCTGCATGAGTATCATCCACATGATGCGTAGTCGCATGACTGCTATATCATCGTCTGTAACAATAGCCTTGGTGAACCGGAAGCTGTCCTTGAGCATGGAATACACTTGGGCTATCAGCAAAACTCCACACGACGTTCCATCGGGCTGCTTAGATGCATTGAGCCATACCCCGTTCTCCTCGACAGGATATTCCACACCTGGCATTGTCTTCCGATGCCAGTCTCTCAAAAACGGCGCTACTGTCTCATCGTAGGTCGATTCTAGTGTAGCCCGGAAAGCTGTACCGCACATCGGCTCGTAGTAATAGGGTATGAGGGACGGAGTTTCCGCCTGGTACGCGATACTGACAATGATGACACCCCAGTGTATGTTGCTCAGATGTACCGGCAACACAACATAATGCGTGATTGAAATTCGTGTCGGCGGGGGATCAGCGCAGCGCAGCAGTACTGCAAACGAGTCCAATATGTAACAATCTTCGAGTGTGTCACAAATGCACCTAATACTGAAATCGATGATAGTATCAGATAGCATCCGATCGCGCGCAAGCATTCCAACCATCCTGTCGAGTCTCACGGTGCTTTCACCACTTGGCAATCGAAAGGTAGAACTAAGACAAGCTCCTTCCAGCTGCTCCACCACTTCACTTGCCAATGTCTGGTGCTTCATCCCCAGAGTATCCAATGTTAGGTCGTCAGAGTCAGTTTCCGCATCAAACAGCTCAGGGTTTGCGGAAATACCGTCCCAATTGGTCAACTTTGGCCATTGAACATCCGCCTTCCATGCATTGAGCTTACTGACGAGGTTGTAAAACGCAGTCATCCTGACGACCGCGCCGCTGAACAATACCAATTCATAATTTGACAGCAACATAATAAGCGACATTGTTAACAACAGAAGACGTAACATAGTAAAACCAGCTAGGGGTGAATACAAACCTCGTGAACTGCGGGGTTCCACCGAAAAAATAAGCGATGATTTCCTCGGACGTGCCCTCCGGGTGATCGCGTTCCACATCAGCTCGAAGTATTTGGGCTTCTGGCGTTTCTCCTTCTCCGCTTAGACTACTGCATTCAGTTTGATAACGAGAGTCTTGGGAATTACAAAGTTGTAGCCGTAGTCGTCGGAACAGACGTAATCACGGCGGCTATGGGCAACGCGCGCGCTCAAGAAGTCGTCGGCCATAGTAGTAGTAGGGTATTTTGCCAGGATTTCGCTGAAATGACTGCGATCAATAGTATGGTTTGCCCACTCCAAAGCCTGCGACAGGGACGGCACATCCTTGTCCGGAAGTGAAATAGCTGCCAGCTTTTGAATTTTTTGTTGTGGTCAACCGGGTTTGCTTTAGTTTGACTCCGGAATTGCGTCGCGGTTTCGGTTGGGGGATCCGAAGCACTTCAAGCATTCCTCCTTTAGCTACAAGTTGGGTTGACCGTGTTGTCATTTTTCCGCGTGCAGCAGCTTCAGTTGAGCTGCACTCCTTTTTTGGGGTGGCACTACCTGTATTGAAAGTTGATGGGCCATCGGCATTGCCACAAATTGAGGGACGTCACTGTTCACACTAGAATCCTTGCTGAAATTTGTCTGCTCCAATGTCGCCTCCCCATTTCCGACGACATCCTCTTGCGCAGGACTGCCGCCAGTGTCGTTCGAACACATTTTACCTCGCTCCAACTAACCGATGAGGCCCATACTCTCAAACAGATCATCCGGCGTTGTGTCAGATAAGGTGTCGGAGAAATCTGGATCGTCAGACTCCTTGCATTCATCAGGAGCTGTTGTAGAATCGGAGTACCACTCGACTGTCTGCAAACCTTTGTGAACAATATCCTTCCAGGACTTCAACGCTGCGACAAATGCTGGAGAAGCCAACCCTGCTAAGTGTTCCATCACAGATTCGAACACAGCTTTAGCGTAGCAATATTTCTCTTCTGACGAAAGTACGACAACATTGGCACGTTCCCGTCTCCGCATCTTGACGTAGATAACCCCACGTTGGTTGTGGCGGTGACTTCCAGGTTTTTTCGCGGCATCATGCCCAAGTCCACGTTGTGGTGCTAGTTCTGGCGTTGGTTGTGTTGGACATTGTGTTGCACTAATGTCATATGTTGCTTCTGACGCTTCGACCAAGTTCTCGTGTCCGGGCAAACCACCATGCGTCCAGGAATCGCCAGCTTCTTTCATGGAACCTTGAACAGCCTGTAAGGCTTCTACTCCATCCCTAAACTCCTTCTCCAACTCCGACATTGCAAGCATATCCCAGCGAGGACAGACAGTCGACTCAGGAAGATAATCAAAGCGATGAATACGCTCAGCGATATACATCAAATGTTGGCACGGCAGGTGATGACTGCAATAGAATAGACACGTGCAAGTCCATTCATAGTTGGTGCAAACGTAGGTGTGCCCGTGGGCAAGTAATTCCCACTCTCCAATAGCGTCCATCTTCGTGCATTTAACGTCCTTCAGGAACACCATAAAGTGGTCCCATTGCGAGCGCACTTTTGACAGTGGATGGTCACTTAGACGCGATGAAACACGTGCCGGGAAATCCGGCACACTGCCCGGATGTCGAGATGTCGATACGTGTTTCCTCATCGTCGTTGGTACTTGGCGAACAATAGCCCCCAGATGTGCTAGCAGGCCACTAACGGTCGCATCCAGAGGTGGTCTTTTACCAAGAAGCAGCTTCAACCGGTTCCAATTTGATTCATTCCTGTTGGCTGTGGTGTTGCCCGCAGAGAAATACGTCCCCCGGATATAATTTGCCCACATTGAGTCGCACGTTTTCCAGTTCGCCCTGAAATATTCAAGGAGAGCAGGACACTCCGTTTTACGGATTTTCGTAAACGCCGCCAAGTAAGACTTGAAACTCCTCTCGGAGGTGCTGTTGGTACCAAATAAAAAGCAACATAGTCAGCTCCATAATCAGTTTATTAATATGCAACTTAGTGAACAACATTGACCTCAACATAGCAAGCAACATTGAGCAACAAAGTTTTAGCGTACCAGTAGATGAGTTTTCCAAACGCATGCTCGCTCTAGCGTCTCTCGTTGTGTCATTTTCAGGTTGTACTTGGGCCTTCTGCAAACTTTTCGTCAGTACGTGAGGGCATGGAATTGACAAAGAAGCACCGAAATACCCTATCTAGCACTCGCCACTCCACAAAATCCTTGTCGATAGAGACCGTCTCTGTAGCGGGGCTACACATTCGGTTCACCTCCACCTTAGTGCAACATGCACTAATGGATATATTCGGGTAGACCACATCACACTGTGGTCACCATTCATATTAGGAAGCAATACTATTGGTGGAAAGCAGCATCTTTCCACAAATAAGAGTCATGCCAACGAGTGGTTGGCAGAACCTCTCTTTATAGATATCATTTTTAGGAGGAAACCACAGTTAACATTCAATTCAGTTCTCATTTTTACCACAAAAGCAACTAATTGTACCTTTATTTAGGTTTAACTATACTTGTGGACACAAGTATACTTAATCTACGTTAAATACACCTACGTTCCTCATACACGTGCGCTCACGTGTAAGCTAAAGTATTGGGCTAAGTAAGCCCATTAATGTCTCAACGGAGGCCCAAGACGGATTGCGCCGCGTAAAGAACTCCAAAATGCGCTCCATCATGCCGTCCTCCTGGTCCAACGCAAGAAAATCAATCACTGGTATTCCTCTTCCACTTGCTGACGTCACTACTAGACTTGCTGTATCACCATAAAGCGATAATCACTCATTAGTATACAACAGGTGCTCAAAATGAAAATGAAAACGGAAACAAAACAGAGCCGTAGCAGGGTACTAACCGAGATGATAGCCCAAGGTGTTTGCTCCGTGTGTATAATCCATCACCAAAATGTCTCCCCATTGTTTGAAGCATGTCTTCTGTATTGATGTCTGCATTGCAATAACACAAGTAATGTTCATCTGATCCTGCACTAGCAGAACGTCATGATCATCAACTCGGACAAACGTATCCAGCAGCAATCTTGTCCGCTCAACAGTCGTAGAGCCCAGTACTTGCTGTAGGATGTTCTTTGTTTGCTGAGGGCTCAGGACCATATCTGTAGGACGAATTCATCAAAATAAACCAAAGTATCAATTGAATTACTTCAAAAGACAAAAGTAAGTTATTATGTAAGGCAACAACAACTCCGGATCTGGTGCATTCACCAGCGGCACCCACCACGCTTGTCTGAGAGGTACCGGCTGATAGCCGCGGTACTGGTTTTCATCTCGGTCATAAGGCCCAGATCTTGGTGAACTTTCGTAGTCAGCGGCGTTGATTTCGCACCCTTGTACGACTCGTAGATGGTTTTGGTCGTCTTGTGGTTGTGCGTGGAGATCTGCGAACACAGTAACACTTAGCGTCTTTGCATCTAGTAAGAGAGAATCAAACGTAATACCTCTGTTTCCTGGTCGATGCACACCATCCACTTTGCGACTCCTTTCTTCACAACCTTGACTGACCGACCGTGAAGCCTGCTTCACACCCAGTGTAGCGCTGGCCACCCTGCTGTAGCCCCTCACCGCGCGAAGCCTGGGTTGCACCGTGTGTGCACCACAAAGTCTGGAAGCTGTGAGTGAAGTCGTTCGGAATCTTCAATGCTCCGGGTAAACTAAGCAAAACAAACCACAACATAAGCCTTATAATATCAGCACCATAAGTCAGAGCAACATAACACAAACCTGTTGTGTTTCTTCCGACTTTGGGAGTTTCGAACACGATAGAGCACCATGTGATCGTCTTGATATCGCTCAAGCTTCTTTTTGAAGTCGTCCCAGTTCGCGAAAGTCTTCTTGTGGAACCCCGGCTTCACATTCTGAATACTCGTGTGCGTCTTGGTTATCTGTTGTCGATCCGTCCACGTTTTCGTTCTGCGACGCTCGCGATGGCGTGTCGTCGTCGACACACCGTCGTCGGTAGTTACGTCAATGGTCCCCTCACGCCCAATTTTCGCGCGTTTCAGGGGAGGTTTAACCTCTCTGTCACTTTGATCCGGAGTGGGCGTTTTATTCGGTGAAAGACTCCTTTTTGTTTGGGTTATCACCGGCGTACTGGAAGAACCAGTTGCAACACTGCTGACTCGACGTTTTCGGGCTTCAGCTTCAGCTTCATCTCGGGCAGCACGCACAAACTGGCGGATAGAATTCTCAAATGCTTTTCCGATAACGCAACAACAAACAAATATTAATAACAGCAACATAGCCAGCGCCACATTAGATGAAACATAGAAAACAACATACCCGTGACAGGCCGCGTATTGTCGTTGGCCTCCGCAAGCATGTTTTCGTCCACGTCGTCGTCAACCGTGGCGTCGTCATTCTCCGCGTTCGCATTCACCTCCTCCACCACCTCTTCGCCATCATCACCGTCGTTCCCCTCCTCCACCTCTTCGCCACCGTCACCGTCGTCCCCCCCACCACATCTTCGCCGTCGTCACCGTCGTCACCATCGACCCCTCCTCCACCTCTTCGCCGTCGTCACCGTCGTCCCCCTCCTCCGCCTCTTCGCCGTCGTTGTCCGCATCCACCTCTTCGTCGTCTTCACCGTCGTCCTCCTCCTCCACCTCTTCGCCAGTGTCGCCCTCCTCTTCGCCATCGTCGTTCTCCTCAACCACTTCTTCGCCGGTGTCGTCCGTCTCCACCTCTTCACCGTCGTTCTCGTCTTGAACGTAGTCCTCGTCGCTCATGTGGTCTTGTATGAGGCCCATGGCAGCTTGGACGTAGTCGACCTCCTTGCGGGGGCGTAAGCTGGTG
The DNA here is from genome assembly GCA_030463285.1 of Phytophthora europaea. NCBI lineage: Eukaryota > Oomycota > Peronosporomycetes > Peronosporales > Peronosporaceae > Phytophthora > Phytophthora europaea. Next base: position 14,292 of record JAHQIV010000655.1, read on the forward strand.
CGGCGTCCTAGAATACAGTGAGTTAGTCTGTGATAAAGACGCAAACGCACGTAGCTTCCCCTAACGCACCTTGTCCTCCGGGTGGTCCCTCTTGCGCATCTTGCGTCGCCATCCCCGACGCTGGGGCGGTGCTTGCTTCTTCCGTTTCCCCCGTAGGCGCAAAACAAAATGGGAGGCCACGACACGTCCTACCTAAACGGAAAAATATATCGTGAAATTCATGTTATAGCTATTGCTAATTTTCGCGCAAGATAACTTGCGATAAACTACCAAGCAGCATTTATGGTGCTCACAGCGGTTTATCGTCGAGTTGTAATCATGGTGCAGTAATGACTTCCGCGTATATGAGTCCTTTCAAAACATTTTGATCGTTACGGACTTTTTGAGTTTTTTTACCTTGTAAGAGTCACCAACGAGATTATATAAAAGCGTCGTTCTTGCAACATTAAAGCAACTATCCAGCAGCATCAAGCAACATATCATCCTGCCCTACCCCTAAAAACCCTGCGGGAAATGGGTAAATGTCGAGGTTTAGCAAGCCGCGCGAAGACTTCGCTTCGCACGTCGATGCTAAAACTCTCTGGCCAAGCTCGGTAGGCTTCACCCTAGCCTTGCAGCGCTACGCGCTGTGCTTGATCTCGCCGGCCTTCGGCCAGCGACTTTGGTGGTTAGGGCAGCTATGCTGGTATTCTCGTTGGTGACTCTACCGTATAATCGTAGTCCTAAGCGTCGTTTAGTCCTAAGGGTCAGGCCAATAAGATGCGTGTATTTCGTACCAGTTGGTTGCATTACTGCGAGATGAGTCGCTGCTAGTTTTAGGCTTTTGCGTTTGTAAAAGAATGTCTTGTTCATTACCACAGCAACCAAGACCACAGCAGGCATGCGGCGTCCATGCACGACCGGCCTCAGCAAGAAAAGGAAGACCTACCAGCGTACGGCAGTGGAGTACTCGCACAAACTCGATGTTCTCAAATACAGGGATGATGGCTACAGTCTTGACGAGACGATTGAACACTTCTATGGCAGCATGTCCTCCTCCAAAGTACGAGCTAAGAAGAAGCAGATAAACAAGTGGATGAAGCATCAGAGCCCCATTCAAGATGCAGGCGATAGCGGGCGCGGAAGCCATAAAAACTTAAGAAACCTTGGAGATGCAACCGTCCTCCCTAGTGTGGCGGAGAAGTAATTGGTATTGTGGATTAATTCTCTTCGCAAGGATGGAGCACCTGTGTCACGAACAATGCTGCGTTTACAGGCCGAAGAAGTCGCTGCCGACTGTGACCTTGGAGAAAAATTTGGTGCGTCTGACACTTGGATCAAACTATTTCTTCGAAGACACAAGCTTTCCCTGCGTGCGAGAACTCGACAAGGTCAGACCACACCAGAGGACGCCAAAGTAGCAGCAAAAGATTTCAAAGCCTTAGTGCTGCAAACAAAAGTCGAAAAGCAATGTGTCCAGGTCTACAATGCCGATCCGATAGGTATGATATTGCTTAAGTTGTGATGTTCATTGGAAAACGCTTTTTCTAATTTGTTTACTAGCCGTAAATTTCGAGTATTTGTCAAAGCAGACAATCGCTGAGCGGGGGCTAAGACAATATGGGTCAAATGTGCTAATAAAGAGGAGACCCGGGCAACCGCTATGCTTTTGGGGGACTGGAAAGGCGCAAAGTATCAGCCTTTTCTTCTTTGTAATCACTTCCGAGTTTTTTTTTGCTAGGAGGCTTTGAGGTTGGAGCATCGATCTTTCGGACTTACACGGGAACGGAGAAAACCGGCAAAACGTAAATCGAGTGAGAATGGACGAAGAGAGCGCGAGTCTGCCTCCGACTACTCCAATCGTAGTGATTCTGGATCCGCGGCCAAGCCTCAGTCAGATGAAGAAAACGTGGACGGCACCCTACTGCCTCGGTTTATTACTTCTGTGAGGGAGAGATCTGGCTGTGAGTGTGGCTGTTCGCCACATAGAGCGCCGTCGACTCTCCAGCATCCTCCCTCTACTTGGTCCAGTATATCGGGAGTGCATTCACGGCAGCCTATGCTATTTCTGCGGCTTCGTTGTCTCAATCACGAAGTCAGCTTAACCCGGGGGTGATCGTATTGTCTAAATCTCAAAGCGGGCACCGAAGCGTCCTAGAGGGAATTCCTATGCAAAAAGGCGGTAGTGTAGCCATTACTGGCGTCTCAACTCAGATTTAAATGTCCAAAACGAAATGATCGTTAATGTCACTGTGACTTCGTGTGCGATTTAAAAGCACTTTAAGCGCGACCTGGCAGTTCAGAGCCCCCTATTTGATACTCCATCGTCTAAAGATCCGAACAGGCAAAACAAAAAGTTTTTAATTTCGCCCGGCAACTACGAGATATTTTTTCATCCGGGCATAACTTGTTTTCTACCCAAGGTTTTTTGGTAAATGATGGCTCTATCGTGTAGAGCAGAAGCCCAGTTTTTTCCTGGTGTGCTTACTTTGTTTTTGAGGTTCAATAGTTAACGATCATTTCGTTTTGAAAGGACTTATATTATTTAGTGAGAATCGGACCCATATTATCGACAGATCGCATTACAGCAAGTCTCGCTCCCCAGTAGTGGAACATTGGCCTTTAATCGTCGCTCTGCAAGTTAGGTGGTTCATAAAAAAAAAGAAAATGGAAACGACTCCCTAACTGGTGCAATACTGTATAGATCATGAGCATAACATTTTCACGCCACCACCGTGCCATTCATGCAGCTGTAAACTTCAACTCTTTTACTTTTGCGCTCACCGGGGCAACCTAAAAGCAAATGCTTGATGCATCGCAATGGACCCACGAAGGGTTTCTCAGACGTACAGCATACCAAGTGTACGTCTTAATCGGTTTGTGAATTGGCTACCCGTCCGGGATCGACTCATTGTCGAGTCTACCGGTTGATCGTCGCTTCGGCATGGGCTTGCTTCGCCAAAATACATGTAACGATCATGTTGAAGTGCTGCTTTTGGTGAAATGGTGTGTCACACACATCTGGTGGTATAGAACTCAATTGTGTACTAATTCCCAATATACCTGTAATACCTCATGGCAAACAATATCATAACCAGGTAATGGAATGTCTTGTATAACCAATATCCTTCAGTATTAAGTTACATTGCCACAGCTCCGCTCCAGGTGAATCTCTGTACCGATGCTACCTGCATAAACCGGGTCACGCGTTTTAATCGGCGTTCGTTGGGTCACTCGAGCCGAAAGCGGCTGGTTAGCCTTTCGTACGATCGACACGGCAGCGTTGCATAGCGCAAGTGGTGACGGCTCCTGCTGTTACAGCATACTGTACAGTATCCAATACATACTGCAACAAGCAATGCCCGCGTGGTTGTGTTTGCCGCGAACAGCTCTCTCCATAGGCGCTGAACACTGGCGTAATCCGTTCATCTTGGCTTTTGTATGGTCGTTGTTGGACTCCAGTTTCTCAGGCTGCGCCTGTTTTTAGACACGTCGGTCGTTGCAACATAAGGTCACTCACTTGCCGTCTGTATGCCAGTTGCCCAATCCGGGGTCTCTTCACGCGACAAAACCAGGGCTAATCTCCCCTCAACCGCTAGGCAGTGTTCCGCAGTCTTTTACTGTCATCGCCAGTGCCCGTCAAGAGCGGAAGCTT
>JAHQIV010000656.1:225-17930 GCA_030463285.1 Phytophthora europaea
CGGCGGCGATGCTGGGCCCGACCTGGATCGTGTTCGAGATGTCCCCGACGATGCCGTCAGAGGAGGAGCTGGAGCTGGAGCTGGACCCGCGCAGGGACGAGTCCTGCGCTGCGGCCATGGAGAAGTAGAGCGCCAGCAAGGGCAGCAGCAGCTGCTGAAGCTTGGACGAGGTCATTGCAGGTCTGGAAGGGGGGGGGGCGGTCTCCTGTTCAATACTGTAGCTGTTGAGCTTTGGGTCCGAGAAGGTCAATCGGGGAATGAGCAGGAGCTGGTGCAGGCGACCAGAGCCCAGCTGTCGATGAGTACATTTTTGTGGCTTACACATTTTGGAGTGATATGATTGGAGGATTACCTTTTATGGTCGCAAAAATGTGATTTATATGCTGCAGGTCACCTGAGTATCCAGACGGTTGCATGGCGCTGCGAGAATCCGAGGAAATCGCACGTTTGACTCGCTTCATGCACTGGAATCCTGGTAGCTGAGGCGGTGTGTGCTAAAAGTGTCACGGAACTGCGTCGGTGGGTAAGAACTTGTAGGCTGCTCTGCTGCTTTCTCTCGTGTGGTGGTACATGTAGTCGCAGCTGTAGCGTTCTACGCGTGTAGAAGACCGTGCGCGGCGTGGCTTGGTAGAGTACACGTTGTCGCTCTCCTCTGCCGTACATAAATATCTGTGGACACGGTGGATTTTAGTCTGTACTACTTCGAACTTAAGGAATGTACGAGTGGCTTCACTTGATGACCACTTCAACAATGACCAATTCAATTTGGGTCGTACGTGAGCCCGTCCGCACGTCTGCGCTGACTCTCGCTTCAACTGTCTCGTTTCCGAATCTTATTCGCATTGCATGCATCATTCACATCGGACAATTGCAGTTGTTGTTCTATTGCCGAGCAGTTGGGCTACGCTCCGTGAGCGCGGCAGCGCCGCTAGGTGCAAGGTTCAGGTCACCGGCCTCGATTTCGAACTCGCTTAAATTGGTCTCGTTCGTCATGTACGCGTCCCGGCACTTGCGCCACCCAAAGGGGCGTCGGCGTTTGCAGGTTCGGTTAGGGTCCCTCAGACTCTCTACTACGATCTCGTACAGCTTCAACGTGCGGGGCGCCCACCTCAGCGTCTGCATTATGTCGTCCAGAGGCACGAAACACCAACGCACGCAGCGGTACAGTCTCGTCACATTCTCGACAGGGCCATTGTAAGGCCGAGACAGCTGATCATCGGCCCGGAGATGGTAAACATCAAGGCCGAACACCATCTTGTTCAAGCACCGTAGAAGCGTTCGCTCGCCCTCTGGAATCCGAAGACGATCGCTACGAACGGCGAGCACCAGCGTATCTACAGGCAGCCGCTGCATCTCCGAGACGGTCAGGATATCGGCGACCTCCGGGCCCACGTTGTTTGGCGCGCTGTAGAACAGCGTCGTCTGGAGCAATTGATGATACAAGCTGCAGATCGGGTCACCCCACAAGAACAGCTTGCCGCTCACAGTGCACACTGTCCGGCGGTAGTAGTTATGCGCTGGGTCCTCGTAGTTCACCCAGCCTTCGTCTTTTAAAGTGGTTGTCCGTACCCAAGCCGGCAGTGACTGCGGAGATACGAGCGCTTTCCACATACAATACTGGTGGCGGCAATGCTGGTACTCGATTCGCGTCTGTTCCGTCACAACGCCACCGCCCCGATCAATGGGCTGATACTTGATGATTAGTTGGCCTCGAATCCAGAACCCAGGATCACTGTCTAGCGCTCCTGACTCAAGCACCACCTCAGGGTCCTCCGAGAAGAAGTTGGGAGATGTGCGGCGAATGATGCGCCATAACAGAGGTATAGACCCCGAAGCGTTAATGCAGGCCTGCAAAACAAACTCGCCGAACTCGAACAACGTCACGTGAAGCGGCGCCGAGTTGGACCTGGATGTGTTGGTGAAGCACTCCACACGAGACAGCTCCACGTACGGCTCCCAGTCCGTAACAAAACGCTTATGCATCTGCCGAAGAGAAGGTAACTGGGGAGCCTTAAACCACCGCTTGAGCCACTTAACCAGAGCATCGAGCAAGTTCCGCCAAAACCCGACAAGGCGCACGTTGTTGATCAGAGCAACAACAACGCGTACGAGCATGTCCTTGTCTTCTATAGCTTGAATCCACACCGTCTGAAGTTTGTCCATCGCGTCCTGGTACTGAACAGGTTGCAGTTCGTACAGGAAGTCCACTAACCGGTCGCAGAGTTTCCGTCGCATGTCTTTCTTGCTCAACGACGCAGATGCCACCAGTAATTCCATCCAGGTATCCAACGTAGCCTGTCGAAGAGCAACCCTTAAACACGAGTATATGATACGGTCTCCCATGCCAACCCACTGCGCCAGCCTCAACGTCTTCATCGCGCTCGATTCGTGCAGCAGTCGCACCTTGAACGTGTACACGTACTCGATCACTGGTACGACGGCAATAGCAGCCGCCCCCAACAGCTCCACATGCAGCACTTTTTGTAGCTTCTCAGCCATCACCACAACGTTTTCCATCTCTATACCGAATAACTGCCTGGCCCTCCTGCTCACAAGACATCCGTTCTCCGCTTCGTTCTCGTTCTGCGGCATCATCTCCGTCCGCTTTCTCTTTCTTGCTCGTGCATTCGTATCAATACTATCTAGAAATTCTCGTCCCTCATCACTACTGGAGCCTTCGTCCTGAACCCTTGGGCGTCGGTGGGCAGGAGCCAGACATTTCGTGTACAGGAGCGGCTTGGTCAGTGTGATGGTCTGCAGCGGGCAGGCCTGTGTGTGTGGAATGTCACTGTAGAGCAACTGAAGCTTAAATTGATACGAATTTGTAGCGAGCGGGTGGTTATCTACTGGGACTCCTCGGAGCCTCTGCAGCTGCAGGTGGAGCCAGGGCCAGCGCAGCCGCAGAACGTCCTCGTGCAGGGCGAAGACGCAGCCGCCCACGTGCAACATGACGTCGGGCGGCGTCTGCGAGGCCTCCGGGAGTGCCGGCCGCTGCCATGAGCAAGACGAAGAGGACGCGGTGATAGCCGTGGACGCCGAGAGAAGCTGCTCCATCGGAAGCTCAACTGCAACTTTTGAAAGTAATTTGGACCCTTATTTAGGTGTGGTAGCGAAGCCAACGTCTCGATGTCATTATTCCCAAGACTAAAGATGCTGACAGGTAAAACGTTTCGTTGATGCGTCCTGTCACCGAAGACATCGACGACTTACAAGACGAGATTTGCTTCCACGAGGGAATTGCCAACGAACACCAAAGACTCATTCTATGAAGCCTTGGACTATTTGGTGAACACGGGTAGAAGTACCGATTAATTTTGATGGATACTACGGAGTAGTAGAAGTGAACGCGTCGTGACGTTCATCTAATTCGACGGCGGCATCTCTGATGCATGCACTAGAAGTGTTTGCGTGAGGTTGCCAATGTTTTCTAGCAAAAGTGACCCCCCCCCCAAACCCAGTTGTCAGTCGCAGTTTGGTGCATTTGATGCTTCTCTAGCTTCTCTGTCTAGTAAAGCCGTTTTCATCTCCTCCGCGTACTTCCTGATCCCACGACTAAAAGAGTTCGTCGTGAGTCCTTCTAACGTAGGTCCTGTAGTTTTTGTAAACATCGAAGCGAGTATCCGAACGAGGCAGCTTCGCCCACGTTGCGCCATCCATGTTGAACACCTTGTTGTAAACATTGCGCATCTCGTACTGCTGCTTAAAATACCACTGCTCAAACAACTCGTTCTGCAACTTCATGGCGGACATCTTTGTCGACTTCACACGCTTCGCTTGCTGGAGCATGACCGATAGATCTGCGTCACCATACTGGTTCCTGAGCGTCTTTATCATCGCAACTCGCGGGTTCTCGGGGACGAGCGTTTTCACGTATTTCTTCCAAACGTTGAAGTTTCGCTTGGAAAGAAGTGAACCGCTTTCTTGCTCGAGCTTCAGAAACGTGAACGCTTCGTCGGCGGTCTGGCCGTTCTTCTTCATTTCTTTGAGCATGTTCCTCTCCGCCAACACTTTCTCCAAACCGGGGATCTTGATGTTGGCCCTCTCTTCGTCGTCCTCGTCCGCAGCGGCCGTTCGCAGGCGCCTGGCAGCAGGGACGTCATGTTGCAGAGAAGATGGGAGTCTTTGGACCATCGCCTTCTGCGAGTCGACCGCCACCGGATCAGCAGCGGCAGATGCCAGCATGGCAGCAGCAGCCAACAGCGCAACGTAGTAGAAGCGCATGCTGTCAGAAGTAGTGGAGACTTGGAACTAGGAGCTTCGGGGACGGGGGGGAAATCGAGGAGTGGGAAAGCTTGACAGGAGAAACAGCGAGACCTGGTACACTGTGACGCACAGAGCAGATCACACAGATTGGTTCGATCCGGACAGCAATAAAAAGCGTACAATGCATATAACGCGTTTTTGGATGACACAGATCCTCTTTAAAAGACCGTATATACATGTACTGCACGGTGCAGTCTGGTGTAAAGGGTGCGAACAAAATACGAACGGGGTGTTAGCAAAATACACAACGGGGTGCGACCCTCAATCGATAGCCCAGCGTCTATCAAAACTAGCCCAATTTCACTTCCTCTGCATTCTAGTTCTCGGTTTTCAAAAATGGAAGTTAAGCAAGACGAGTGCATTAGTGCAGAGAAAAAATGATGGTGAGGAACTATCAGTTTTTTTGTTTTTCGGCACTTCCTGAGGCCGTTGCACGCCGTAATAAGCTCTACAACGCTACCCAGGTTACCGACTTTGAGGTGAATTTTGCTGATTTGATATTTATCTGTTGCATGTCAATGACCTTCATCAAAAACATTATTTCGTGATCATTTTCCGCATCCGGTACCGGTCAACCTACGTAAACCTCCATAAATACATAATAATCATGGAATATTATTACTGGTTGTTGAATTGTCAGGTTGTGGTGCGACACGCAAAAGACAGTCGCATTACGGCTTTCTCGTGCAAGCCACATGATTCCCTTCATTAACCAATAAAAATCCTCAATTTCTACAAAACGAGGACAACCCTTTTCACCAACTTTTGAGAGCTTCGGAGTCGGCGTTTTTGAAAGCCTGTAGCGCAAAACCGGCTGCGAATGCGAAAACCCTATATATATAACTATTGCTATGGGTTTTCCGAGGCTAAGCACCTTCTATTTCGTGGTAAACCCTGGTGTCAGGACTTATGCAGAGTACAATATATTTTGCTCAAGCCCTTTTTGTTTTGCTCGCACCCCATCTCGTTTTGCTGACACCCCAAAACGGTTTTGTTCGCACCCCGGTCTCATTTTTATCTCACCCGGCATAGAGCAGATCACTCAGATTGATTGGATCCGGGCAGCAACGAAAACAAGCGTACAATGCAAATAACGCGTTTTCGGATTACACCGATCCTAGGATGCTTGGGGATACCGTATACAGTATACGGTATTGCACCGATGGTTATACAGTATGGTGGTGTAATCGTACACTCACATACACCATATCCGCATTGCATGATACACGCACTCTGCGTCGGAGGAATCTACACTACAGACCTCATTCCACATTTTTCTCGGGGGCCCACAAGCGAAGCGCAAACACGACCAAGTGTCCAAGAACCGCCAGCCAGTATGCGTCTCACGTTCATCTTCGCAGTGGTAATTGCGGCCACTCTCCATGTCAGTGGTGCCTCGCACCCTTCTACCAAGGATGGCAACGCTGTGGTCGCAAACGGGGATTTGCCTGCTATCGCTGATTCAAACCACGCCGAGGGCGGACGGCTGCTCCGTCGTGTCGACAAGTACGAAGATGAAGAGAGGGGCATCTCTATCTCGGATCTTTTGAAGAAGCTCAGTCCGAAAAAGCTTCTTAAAGCTGCAAGACTGAAGGGAAGTGATGAAGTGGCGTACTACAAGTGGCTCAGAGAGCAGGCTGCGGCGATTGGCCATAGCATTGGCTAATCGGCAACTGCAACGACATGTGGAGCATACTCGCTGGCAGGTGCACGAATCGGGGATTTCATCGCTGCTATACATACTACATGCCAACGCAGTAGCTCAATAGCGACGTTTACTAAAGCTCTTTTTAGCTCTCCAATAGAGATTGTTCAGCAGCTTGTTTCTTTTTTGCTGAAGGTTTTTTCTGGATCCACCAACAAAGTAGTTGATTCGGTGGCTGATACCGAATAACCTATGTCATAACACACACAGCAAAAGTGAGTGCAGAGACCAGCAACATACCTGCCCCGGCTAACTTGAAAACGAGCTTCGTCTGACATTTTTCTCTTGTAATCGTAAACTGAATTGAAGTTTATTAGCTCGATCGTCCCTCTGCTTGTGGGATGCTTGCTTAATCAACAACACAATGCAACTTAAGATTTTCAATGGTGCCGATCTGCATGCATTTCCAATGGTGATCTTTTAAGTGCCGAAGCTGATGCCGCTGGCATAATTCTGCCAGCAGCACAATTGTGCTTGCTCTTGCTCTCGTCTGTACTTAAGGCCCTCCCCCTAGTGTTTTTTGTGTTATGTACATGCAATCAGGGCGACACAAACATATTTTTTCGGAGATGGCCAGGCTATGATTACGCTCATTGAGTGTGATTGTGAAGGTTATATAATTTATTATGTCAGTACATACAGGTACATGTACGACTGCATGTTCATGAAGGAGTGGAATGCGCTGGGTACCCGGTCGTGATTTGTGCAGACAGTATCTGGGGCTTGAGGCCTATAAAGATAAGGCCTAAGCTTTTTCCTTGAGCGTTACTCAATTTCACTTGTCAACCACAAAAATCTGCATATCTTACGATATGTCTACTACTTCAGTACTACTACTACTTTTACCACCACATGTACTACTACTTCTAGTAGTACTACGTATTGTGCTTTGCAGTCAATTTGCCGCACTATATAATAATACATGTAGTAGCTACTTATACTGGGATAGCAGTAACCATTTATGGTGATGCTGGAACAGCCCAAATCGGGTTAATTCGCGCCAGTAACTGAAGCCGGTTAACTGAAGCCGGTAGCTGAAGCCGGTAGCCGAAGCGGCTGAAGGAGAGCGACAACTGACCTGCTGACGGCGTTGGCGGCGACTGACTCAAAAGGGTCTGTTTGCATCTGTTTGCATTAGTCGGGTCGCTGCGAGTCGTGCTTTTTACTGAAATATTGCCTAAGTTAGAGAAGGCGCTGCTGGCATGGACGAACGAAGGCAGGCTTGGTTTTAGTTTGGAGACCAGCATGGGAGAGTGCACACCGCGAACGTTCTGCAGGGGCGGACGGCGCAGACAATAGAAGACGTCGCCGAACGTGGGCCCCAAGATCGGGAAACCGAGTTGCGACACGAGGTACAATATGGTATGCACTACGTGGGGACAGCTCGCCCGTAACAATGAAGCCCTCTCTAAAGGCAGCATTGCTGCTGTTAAGGACTTTCTGCTGGCCTCTTACGATAACCCCCGGCCGGCCTCATCGGTGTCGGATCTGCACTCCTGTACGAACCCGCGCTTGCTCGCGCCAATATCCGGCAGCTTGGCGCCAACCCACTCTTTTTCGCCTTTGGCCCTGAAATAGTGAGCAACCTTCTTTTCCGTGGCCTTAAAAGCTGCTCGTTTCGATCAATATGCTTGCGTGTCTCCGCTAGCCTACGCATAGCCCTAGTTGAGTTACGAGCAATATCCCATTCTGAACTTTAAGAATGTATGCCATCGATAGCGTTTTATTTGTCAATTGTTGCAATCATATAAAGATTCACACTCCGGGTGAGATCAATGTATACATGTAATGACAACTCTGGATTAAAATCCAGAGAACACTGTTGAAAGGGATTGCAGTACGTTTGGCGGCTGAACTATACAAGACAAGTGCCGCTACCGCCTGTGATGGTCTCGATCCAAGTACGCGCACTTGACACGCGCGAGTAGATGCCGTAGTAACCCTCCCTTCCGCACGTGTCGTCCTTTGCCCAGCTTACAACGCCAATCAACACATCGTCACCCTCAGCCGACTCAATAATCAGCGGGCCCCCCGAGTCACCCAAACACGAGTCGCGGTTTGCAACGCCCCCAGCGCACACCATACTTGAGTCGACCGTGGCGTAGGCGGCGCAAGCCTGATCGCTCGCCAATGGGACGTCTACGCGGACGTCTACGCGCTGTAGCAAGTTGTGTGCGAGTGTGGCGTCCGTGACCGAATCCGAAGTGGTTGGTATGAATTGATCCAGTGCAGAGCAAAGTACATATACTGTACCGGTAGGGACTCAATGCGTACATGAGTATGTATTACTAGCACCATGTACATGTATTTATCATGTAATGCGCTACAGCGCACATCACTGCACGTGAAGACAGTTGTTGTTTTCTACGATAACGTTTCGTTGATTGCGAGTTGTGGTGTGATTTGCTGTTCAGGCTCTCTTTGAAGTGCTGAATCAACCCTTCTGATACCCTTGTGTGCGCTGTGTTGTTCTTGACTGTACAAACGGCCGGCACTGCACGCATCCGATTTTGAAAGGAATATGTTGAAAACCCACCCAAACATGTCCGCAGGCCAGGCGGAAAGTGCATCGAGCCTCTCTGTCGATGCCAATATCGTTGATTTCAAGGCATAACGTGCATGTTGATTAATGACCTCGTTGAGACAAGTTGTATGGCGCAAACCGAATTGCAAAGCCTAACGATGAAAGAAAGACCTTTTGCTAGTACACTCTTCGAGTTCAACGATACTGCTATCAACATAGAAACATCTTCATTTCAAGAACGGATGCACGGTGCATTGCACACGGAGTCTTGTACGAGCAAATCTCATCATGCTACGCAATCAACGAAACGTTATCGTAGAATATAACAATTCATTGATGTGCGCAATGTACAGTGCAGGCACATGTCTTATACAGAAAATAGGATAATCACACGCCCATTCCAGTGATTCCTGGGATACATCGTTAATCGAGGCGAGCGGTTACCAGGTCGCGTAGCCGCAGCAAACCCGCGCGGGGTGCCCGCGAAGAAGGGTCGCGTGGCATTTGCGAAGGCGGGTCCAGCGCCGAGCATTCCAGCGAGCCGTACAGTATTACATTCCCTGTACTAGTAATAGATATTATACTTCGTACACGTATTAATACCTGGCCTCACTATAATAAATTATACAATACCAGACTGCACATGCACAGTGTAATACAGACAGAAGCTCTGTCACATAACGCAGGTCAAGCAAACACACGTTGAGACTCTATCCGACGATAATCAGCGGGGCTTTCCCAAAATCAGCGGAGCTGCCTCAGTTGAGTTCAATGCCTGTAAAGTTTGTCCAGTTAAATATCCAAAATGTGCTCGGTCACCTGCGCGGGTGTCTCTGCGGGCTGCGTCGTCTCAAAAATCTGTTCTTCTTGGAAAACAGCAAATCCTCACTGTGAGCGCGTTCAGCAACCCAATCTCTGGTTCTGCCAAAGCACCTAGCAAATCTATGCGCGAACGTGGACGGAAGCACTTGCATTCCGGCTTTTCCTGCCTTCTGCCAACTTCCAGCCGCTTGCTTCAAGCCATGAAATTCGTGTCCGCTTTCCTCGCTATCGTGTCGGCCACGATGGCCTTAGGCTCACTGCACTCTGGTGCCCAAGATGGGTCCAACTACACCAAGGTTTCAGTGAATGATCCCAGCCCAAGCAACATCTCCCGCAACGCCATCGAAATATCGTTGCGGCCCGCCAACAGCACCGTCCCGAAAGGGACGAAGACGTACGTCACCACTCTGCGCGTCAACGCGACCAGCAACAACTTCTATGCTGCTACCCTTATTACCCCCAAGCATCTGCTCACGGGCTGCGCCTGCGTTGGTGCTGACATTCGACTCGCGTCGATCGGATCGCACTACAACAACGGCAAAGATGGCGAGCAGATGAAGGTGGTGGCGATTCTAAGCCACCCAAACATCTCCGAGAACTCCCAGTACTCGTACGACTTTGTGGTTCTGGAGCTCCAGAAGCCCAGTTCATTCAAACCAATCGCACTCGCTGGGGTGGACGAATCGGATATCAAGGTCGGCGACGTGGTTACGAAGCTAGGTTGGTACAACACCGGAGGGGAAGGCCAGGATGCACACGAACTGCAACGCGCAGACGTCCAGCTTATAAGCAACGATGAATGTTCCAAGCAGACGTTTGTGGACGACAGCATGATGTGTTCGCGCCGTGGGCAATCAAAGCTCGTGTACTGGAGACTACGGGGGGCCACTCATCGTGGAACGTCCTGAAGGTGACGTTTTGGTTGGCATGGTCAGCTGGGGCGCCGACTGCAGGAAGCGAGGGTACCCTAGCTACTACTCACGCATTCCGGTTGGCCGCAACTGGATCGACTCGATTGTCGGTGGTGAGTGCTTCCATAAGTAGTTTTGCAAGGCAGCTCGTTCGTCCTCAGACTACTACTACATAGTAAGCTTCGTAAAACATACAGGAGAGCTTCAATAAGTATTCAACCGTGCTCCGTTGACCTCGTGCGATTGCTCGCCACGTCTACAGTAGAGAAATGCATGATGTTCACATCAGTTCCGGTGTTTTTTTTCGCTCGGAAAATAGCGCTCATTTCAAAACAAATTCTTGAGAGCTGCGGCTCTCAAGAATTTGTAAAAAGACCCAAAACCTATAGCTTCTACTTGAGAACCCTGGCGGACAGCTATGCTCATTGTATATTCTTCTCACTTTGCATTTTGCTATCATATATAGCTACCTAGCAAGCAACCTAATACACTAGGCTATATCCTTTCATAGCAGGTTTTTCGGACTTGGCTACATGTGCCAATATATCAGTGATAACCACTGTTGATCGGCCTGACCACCGCGTCGTCCTTGGCAGTGAAGTATTTGTGAGGCTTTGAGAAGCGCTCGAAGTCCGTCTTGCGGGTCTGGCGAGTGCGCTGCACGCTCCATGTGGTCACGTTACTGAGCGTGAACGGCTTGGAGTTCTTAGCGGCGACAGTCTTGACGACTGCCACCGCCACTCTTAATTCGCCAATGTTCTAGTTTTTTGTCGGATTGATGTAAGTCGAACGCGGTCGGGGCAGGTGGCGAAAATCTCCCCCGGCCAAACCGGCTGGATTGACCACGTCAAAGTCTCTAGTGTCATTAATTAGATGGCAATGATCAATTCCTCAGGAGCCACGGGGGTGCCGATCAGGAACTCGAACTTTGACGGCAACACAAGTTCTCGGCTTCGTGCGACGGGCGGCACTACTGCGAGTTCCTACTGTACGGAGCTACGACTCAAGTGTCGCGTAGGCAACTACATCCATGCGACGTCAGGTCGTTCGCCTGAGGCAGGCCTCGGTATAAAGGATTGCGGCATTGCAATATTTGTAATTTTCATATTATAATATACATTATTGGTCCACAGACAAATTAATACAATAACTAATTGGAGCAATATCGTCAATACAATTATGTCCAAAAGGACGTAGCCCGGTTCAGCCAGCCCGGTTCACTTTGCGGTCCACTTTCACGAGAGCTGGGGCGGATCACAGAGATACAATGCTGCTTTTGTATGGTGGGTGGCTCCAAACGCTTGCTGGTGGCGTGGCGAGCGCTAGGTTTGAACAATATGCACGATCTCACTTTCTGAACTACTACTATGGTGACAAACAGAGACCTCTGCGCTTTCTTCTTCGAGTCTCATGGCCAAGCGCTTCATCGGTGTAAGCTCTGTGGCGCGGGCCGGAAGCAGCTTCCCGGAACGAGCTACTTCAACCTGGTCTCGCATCTGGTGAGCCGCCACGAGGATGTTCGCGTGCAGTACGCTACCCACCACCGCGGCACTGAGCAACCCCTCCAAGCATTTGGCTTCGTTTCGGAGGAAACATCCCACCATTTTCACTGGTTGCGGTGGGTTGTTGAGCGGAGCATGCCTTTGTGCGACGTGAACGACGAGAGGACGAGAGCCATGTCCAAGTGGCTCCCAACCAACTCCAAGGCGCTCAAGGCAGATATGGTTACGGTGGCTGCAAAGCTGGGGGGCATAATCACCGAGGAGATGGGTATCTTGTTCGGTTTGCTGTTCGACGGCTGGAGCCACGGGACCATGCACTTTGTTGGTGTCTAGGCGCTGTACGTGGTTGGTGGCCGACTCCAACGCACGCTGGTCGCGCTGTCGCCACTGGACCAGGGCAGCCAGGATGCGAATGTTCATATCGAACTTTTTCGCAACGTGTTAGCCGTTTATAACAAGACGGTGGGCATGGTGCAGTTCATCGTGGCAGATAACTGTAACACTAACCGCAGCATCACCACAAAGCTCGGTATCCCATTGGTCGGTTGCGCCTCGCACCGATTTAACCTGGCGGTTAACAAGTTCTTAACTGAACATGAGCTGCTGTTGCAGAAGGTGAACAGGCTAATGTCTCAGCTTCGCCAGATCAACAACGCCGCGGAGCTCCAGAAGCTCACTCCTTTTCGGGCCAAGAACCGAAACGCGACGCGCTGGTCGTCAACCTACGAGATGCTGAAGCGCTACGTGGAGCTGAGGTCGCACATCCGACTGGTGGAGGCGGTAGAGGACTTTGTACCAAGTAGCAGCAAGCACAAAAAGCTAGTGGACGTGCTGCGCCATCTGCGCAAGTTCGACAGCGTGTGCAAGCGGCACCAGTGCGAAGCGACGACCCTGAGCGAGGTACGCCTTCTCTTCGACTCGGTTGTGGCTGACTACCCAATTATGGGTGATTACCTAAAACCTACGTCTAAAATTGTGCACTCTGGCGCTTTTGAGAGCGGTCTCGTCAAGATGGCCTATGGTGGGAACCTGTCGGCGACGGAGACTGCCGCGCTTAAGCGCCTGGAGCGCCCAAGAGCGGAGGAAAGGCCACAAGCAACTGGAGGCAAGGAACTACGCGGCGCAGATCATCGAGCAAGGTGGGACCAAGCGACGCAAGGGTAAGCGGGTGGTGTACGCCGCTCTAGCTTCACTGGTTCCTCCGACGTCTAACACTTGTGAGCGTCTATTTTCGGAATGCAAGTGGGTGCTGACACCGCAGCGCAGCAGTTTGCTTCCTGCGAACTTCGAGATGGTCGCCTTCCTGCGTGCTAACAAGGCGATGTGGGACGTCACCAGGCTTCTCTAGGTAAGATGTCGTAGGCACTGGACTCTTAACACTGTTAACGAAGGTATTGGCAATAATTGCGGCGTACTTATTATTGCTTGTCCTTGTATTGCCATGGTTATTACGCTAACGCCTCTGAAGCAATTCAGTATGATACTGTATTTTCCGAGGCCTGGCCTGAGGGCCAACACGTCAGCTCCACTATCGTAGGCATCACGGACACAGGACTTTACATTGACCACGACCAGATCAACCAGGATTCGCGCAACATGTACGACGACGAGGAAAGGTAATTTATTACCATACTTTTGCTAACGATGTGGGTGAGGCTGAATGCGGTCACGGTACGCACTTTTTCCGGTATTCTGACGGGCAGCTCATACAACAGGGTATGGATTCATCCACCGGAAATCGGTACTACATATTGTAAGTACGGTACCAATCTGCCCTATGCTCCGGTACTATTATCACAACAGTTGCACTGTGAACCCTGGCGTGCATGGCAATATAAAGGGCTCAAGGGTTATATTTTGTAGTAAGAAAAAAGTCTTAAAATTTGGAAAACTCGGCGTGTGGCTCAGCACAGTCAGGGGAAAAGAAAGAAGCTAGCGGATTCGGCGGCAGCGGCGCTCGCATTTGCGCTACGGCAGGATGGCAAGCCTGTCGACATGGTGCGTTTGTAACTTGCGTGGCTTTGAATGTGTGTATGCGTGCTAAGTGTTTCCTCGCGCCTCCTCTAGAGATCACAGTCAGCGCACCACCCCCGACGCAGCGAGCCGGCGCGGAACATGCAGCCAGCGATCCCCCCCCCTCCGATGCTGCGATCCACGCAGCAAGCCAGCGCGGAAGATGCAACCGCAGCAAACCGGTGCGGAAGATGCCGTTGGGGTACCAGAAATGAAGAAGATCAGTAAAAGACTAAAGCGACGTGAGCCCAGGTCGTACGCAGGAGGCCTCCGAAAAGAAGCGCTTGGCATTTGGCATCGCACGGGTCAGTACGGAGCTTGCGCACAGCTCCAGCGAGGTGGCTGTGTCTGAGGAAGGAGCGTGCAATCAAGACAGCTGCGATACAGAAGATGCTGGAGACGACGACGAGGGGGTTTCACTGATGCTCGCACAGAAGGAGGCCTCAGTAGAGCAAGCGGACCCGTTGAGTGCTGCCGATTCTGTCGTCGCAGAACACCAGGCCAGTACGATACCGGACAACCCGGATCCCGGTGCCGAAATCACAAAATCGTACCGGACAAGCTTGATACCCGTACAACAATACCCGACATGGTACCAGATCAAGCCGAGAAAGAAGATGGCGCCGAAAATAATGACCAGTCCGGAGATGATAGTGGAGAGGGTGCTGCGATTGCTGCGCTTGAGACGTCTCGCGGACGTGTGGTGGAGGACGATGGTGCATTTATGCATGGGTTTCGCGCGTATTTTTGACGACTGGGACTCTATGTTTTCAGAGTTCTCTGCGCACACCCAAAGACGGATGACGAGAGAACTGTAGAGCAGTTGCGTCAGTTCTGCGATGCTGACGGTAACGTGTCGGTGCACGACTCCTCGGGCTCGTGGATGCCGTTTGTTACACCATGAAGATCGATGGCGCGGAAGTGGAGTTGCGCATGCCAAGTGATGATGACGAACACGCTCTCCACGTTGTCAATGCAGCCGTACGTGTATTTTGTACTGAATTGAGGCTCCGGAATCATTTGGGATATCCGGTACCATCGTGTTGGTGTAATTTGTTTGTCCGGTTTCGTTTTGTATCATATCTTTAACTTTTCCTTGTATGCGTGCTCTAGAATTTTTCCAGTGCAATTGCACCTTCATGCAGACGCTGCTGTTGCCGTGCAGACATGTCACATTCTTCAGATACCGACAGTCTTATGAATCCACCATTCCCCCTCCAAAGTTTTACACGTTTCAATGGTCCCTACTTGCTCCCGCGAACGACATATCCTTGGGACACATTGATGTCGGTAGCACTCTATGCAGTGTTCGAATGAGACCGATTTAAAATATAGTGAAGACCGTGCAATATGCCAGTAACTCCAAGGGGTCATAGCTGACCAGAGTGCAGAGGATTCCAAGTCCACTATCATGCTTCTACAGACAGTTCAGAATCTTTGCCGAGCTGGCAAAGTTCGAAAGCTGCCCTGCTATGGCAGTAATTGAGAGTCAGAGTTGGCGAGCAAACCCAAGAAGTGAAGGCAGGATGATATCAGACAAGAAGGAACGAAATCTGCACAGGAATAAGACACAGTCATAGCTGCGGCACCAGAGAAGCCGGAATAATGATATTGACATGAATTTCGCTGGAGAAGAAGGCGACATGGTGTATCTAGCGCGCTGTGGCGAGTTAAGATATGCTACATGCTACAATACAGCGCCAGATTGTGGTTGTTAACGTTGAGGGGTTCCACTAGGTGGCCTTATACCTGGACTTGACTTCGGCCCAGCAAAGTGCATACTATTCGACCTCCAGCAGATTAATTCTAGTTACACAGCTTTCAAAAGCGCTGTGACGAATATTATTGCACCTCAGTTATGTGGTCGACCTACCGTGTAGTTTTCGCGGTGGGAGAAGTGCAAGTAACAAGACGAAAACTCCTGTGGCGTGAGGTGCCTATTTACCTGAAATCAATGATAAACGGTCACAAGTTGAGCAACGTGCGCTACAACTTGGAGCAAAACTATCGCCTACGATACCTACACTTGGGTGCCTACGATTCAGCGGGTGAATACGTTTAAAGGGAAGAGAGAGTGAGCTACGCGCATCGATACATATTTTGCATTTTAGAGTCACATGTTGAAGTATTCAGGTATTTTCTGTGGGGATGCCATCATGACTTGAAATCACTTCGTACAGCACTTCGTACTATATATTCGGAATCCGGTACAACGCACACAATCTCGTACAACACTTGGGTTTTCAGATTTTAGACATTGGATTCTGGTAAACTACGGCGCTGGGAGCTCTCAGCAACGATAGATTCGTCATTTATTTCCATATGTATTCGACTTTTTATCGAGAAACATATGAATGTTTACGATAGGGTTAGGAAGTTCTAGCGTAATTTTTTTTTTCGTCCGGTGGGTGTATCATCGTCCCATACAACAAGACGAATAGGGTTTTTAGCACAGCAATAAGAAATGGGTAACAACTAATAATTATGGCATCCTATAATTATGTGTTTCGACAGGACCTTCGTATAAGTACTGACATACTAAAGTGCCAGAGCATTAGCCCCTTCGACCTTCACCCCGATGTTTTGAATTTGCGCGCCACAATTCAAACAGCACAAGACCACCAAGAGACCACCCCACGCATCACACGCCAGGGGGTGATCGCGTGGCTCAAGAACTGCGTGCTGGCAGCACGTAGTCGGGAGGCAGCGCTACGTCTACTGGAAGGAGACGACAACCCGTACGATATTTCGCCAGCTGAGGCGTTAGAGTGGATTTGCGACGCGTGGGATGAAATGCCTCCTAAAGACATCAAGAAGTATTGGGGGTACTACCCCGTGTACCTCTAAATGACCGAAATGTAACCACACTGAAACAAGAACAACAACAAGACGAATAGAGATCTGGGTATCGCGTCTAGCGCACGTATCGCCTTTGTGAACATTGGAAAGCAGCAGTCGACGTGTGCAGGTACGAGCGGATGTGATGTATCGCTGACGCCTGGCGAGGTCACGAACCTGATGAAAGCACAGGTGGCTGCAGGCACCTAAGATTTTCTCGTTTTCATGGGGCACGGGGGCCAACGACTCCAACACGCAGACGAAGCAGGTGGACGAATGCGTCTACGATAGCCCGGAGATTCGGATCGTCGTGGCAGCACGAAACAGCGGCGAAAGTGGCGGCTACACTATCAGCAGTCCGTCAGCAGCCAAGAACGTCATCACGGTCGGTGCTAGTCTCAACTCCGCGGCATCCTTCTCTTCGACCCCCTGCCAATCAGTGCTGAATGAGAACATGGTTGCGTCATTCTCGTCGATCGGCACGACGCTGGACGGGCGACAGCGTGATGGAGGGCAGTGAGGTGACCTTCCAATTCATGTTAACCGCCAGTGTCAACCTTCGGTTTTCCTCGATGCTTCCAGGCATGGGGGGTTAATGTGTTTTCATTTTATTAATAAGCCAAAGGCATGAGGCGCTTTGGTTGAGAGCAATATGCCGAATGGCAGCCCTAAGGGATGGTGGGAGGGTAGAAAATTCTATCGTGCCGATGGCCTGGCGCTGAGGCGTGACAGTGAACGTGCTGGCCCTGGCAGTGTCAGCCTGGAGTTTGCTTGGCTGTGTCTGGTGCTACTTGAGCTCTGCAGCGCCAGACCCGGAATGAATTGTTGCACTCGGTCGTTCACCAGTTCTCGACTGTCTTGTCCGACAACAGTTTCTGTCCGTTGGCGGTGACTTGGGTTTTTGGTGCCTTCCTGCATTCGGAAAACTAATGGCCAATGCTACAGTCCAGTTCCCAAGTCCAGGTATTGTCCAGTTCCTGAGCCCAGTTAACGTCCAGTCCCGTAATTTATTTTATCTTTGCAGCGCACAAGCATTTCCTGCTGTGGAATATTATAAGTACACCCCGTAGCATCGAATTGAATTCAATCGAGTAAATTTATCATCAAGCACTGATTTTATATATGTT
>JAHQIV010000657.1:0-17920 GCA_030463285.1 Phytophthora europaea
CTAGATGAACGTCTAAATTGGGATGATAGGACCCTAGAAGGTCCTAGGATGAAAGCTCATCCAGGGCGTAATATATATAGGTGGATTCAGTACAAATAGGATAGTTCACCATGGACGGGAAGCCTCACCGTGTCACACAGCGAGATGTGTCGTTGCCGTACACGTTCGATGGCTTGTACAGCAACGACAACTTCACCGTCTCCGAGATGAACACGCCTTTGACTGTATCCTGAATATCGCGTGGTTAGTCCGGTACCAGCCTCAGATCGACTGGTTGGCTCGATCGGTAAAGCGGCGCCAGGACTTCGACGTGAGCGAAGTCTTCACGCACCTCTTGGTCGCACCAAGAGATTGGCCCCATGTCACAGTCGTGAACGGGGCGTTCACGACGCAAGTTGTGCGCAGATGTTCTCTCTGCACAACTTGCGCGGTGCTGCTGGCTGGTGAAGATAATGAAGGATACACGCGTGAGAATGCGAGCAAGAGGCGGGCGGTTGAGCATCCGTGGCTCCCGCGGATGAAAAACGAGGCGGTCGAGCAGGGGCTCCCGGATGACGATGCCAGTAGTGAAGGAGCACCTTAACACGCTACCGATTTTTTCAGTGGTTATATTCCAATCGAAAACTGATATATAACGTTATATTCCATCGTAGAAATTTAGTTAAAATTGCTCCTTTGCATAAAATGGCATTAATTTTATTAACTCTGTGACGGAAGCTCTAGAGCTCTCTCATTCTATCGATCAATATTAAGGACATAGAAAGCCTATTTCATATTTTTATGAAGTCGAAGCAATATAAAGTTCAATCCGAATCATAAATCATTATCTCTAAAATAAAGTCCATCCTGATATAAGGAAATATAAAGTATCATAACAACATATCATACGATCAACCAACCAATGCACAAGCTAAACAAATAATGATTCAAACAACAGCAGACTTATATGAACTGTATGAATACATGGACTGTCCATATATGAAAGCGATCATTACTTCTGAGTGTGGTAGAAAGATTCAACGTAGAAATGCTAAAGCTCATGAATTAAGTGAAAAATCATCAGCTATGGCTGAATAGTCGTGAATTATTTGAAACAGCCACCGAAGACTGTAGCTGTGGCTTACGTTTTCATTTCAAAGACAAGTTCACTCGCTTCAATAGTAAAGAACATAAAGACAGATTAAAAGCTACAATCGACTGTGCATGTGGGGCTAAGATTAAACGGTTAAGTGAAAAGAAGCACTACCTTACGAAAAAGCATATTGACTACACGTCCGGTTCGTCAAAAATTATTGACTATGGGTGTGGAAACACATTCATACTTAAAAACAAGTCTAAACATTATCAAAGTGAGGAGCATCAAACAAACATGTATCGTTCATATGAATGTGGTTGTGGATCCAAAATAGAGTTTGCTGGAGGAAAGAAACAATTCATGATTAACCATAATAAAACTAAAAAACATCAGAAATGGATGTTAACGTCTTAATATGAAACGTGTTTTTGGTCGAAGCTGTACGTGGATCCGTAGTCAATACACTAAATGTTGAGACGGTACCACTATACGCTCAGCCGATACCTCCATACATCGAAGCGATGTCAGTATACGCTGAGACGGTACCGCCATTATCGAAGCGATGTCACTATACGCTGAGACGGTACACCCAGCATCGAAACGAAGCCAGTATTAATTATTTAATTTTTGAACGTGATACATATTAAGTCATAAATATCAGAAGTCGTATAAAAAAATAAGCATCATGGTATATTCACCTGAAACGTATCTTGCTAGAAAAGAAGCTATTAAGCTGGTGCAGAAGCGTTACTACGAGAAGACACGTGAACTAGACTAGCTAAGCAAAAAGCATACGACGATGCTCATCGTCACGAAATTAATGAACGGAAACGTGAAAAATATAAATCAAAGAGACTTCCAACGAAAATTGAGGTTTCACAGAGTTTAGAAGCTAAATTTGAAAACAACGTGGACAAAAATAATTAATTTTAGTAAAAAACAATTGTTTCGAGTCTAATATAAAGTCTATCCTGAAGGATAATCGTATTAATATAAAGTACATAATATAGTTTAAACTATAACCAGCGCATATATACAAAGATGCTTGCTAACGAACTCGAAGGACTGAAGAGATTAGGAATCAAAGCCATCAAATGGGGTACTAGCTACCGTGTTAAGGTTCGTGGTCGAACCAATAAGTTAGTATATGTTAGCAACCCATCTAGCTTAAGAAACAAGCTGCTTATTTCAAAGTTTTACAATGTTTCTATTAATGAGCTTGACAAGCACATGTCTGCTAATTATCGTGACGACCCTACGTACAAGTTTTGGCAAGGGGGGGGGTTGGCGAGACTCATCTCTATGAGAAAATTATGCCTTCAGAATTTTATGATAAACTAGAGAACGATCTTCTAAACCAGAAAAAGGCTTACAAAGTGAATCTCGCTCTGGGTTACGTTCCTTACGACCCTGTCGATGATCAAGAATTCTACTTTTATCCGAATATCGCGAATACGGCTGTATATGATAAGCCTTTTGTGGTCAATAGTCGTGCTGATGCACGCAAAAATGTTTCTGATATCAGAATTAGAGAACTTGCCGACGGACTAAACTACCCAAAGTCTGGTGTAAAACTTACAGCCATTACGGGCTTTAAAATTCTTATCGATTATCTTGATCACGCATCAGGTGATAGCGATGCTGTCGTACCAGATTTTATCAAAAAGCATCACTATATTGCTAATTTTAAAAAGACAAACAACAAATGCGTTTTCATCAATATTGCGTATCATAATCAAACGGAGCGAAAGAGACTTGATCGTCTCCAATCTTCCGTTAAAGATACGTTTAAGCAAAATTGCAACTTCAAGGATATCAAATACTCTTTAAGTCTATACAAGAACTTTATGCCGATTGATATCATACATTTTGATGAGCTTGAAGAATGCTTCAAGTTAAACATCAACATTTTTGGTTTAGATATCGAAACTAATAACGTTGAATTCATTAGTCCAACCAATACCAGATTTAGCGATACTATTAACATCCTATCCCACGACAATCATGTATTCTATATCACGAATATTGATAAGGTGCAAAGCAAATATATTTGCTCGAAGTGTGCAATGGCTTTTACTAATTGTTTTAAGTTAGCAGATCATACTAAAACTAAATGTGATCAAGTCAATATCGCTTCTTTTGTAAATGAACCAACACCTTATATACCTAATCGTAATACCGTTCAGTCTTTATCGAACAAATACAAGATGAAAGGGGCGTGTCACTATATTGACTACTTTATTGCGTTTGATCTTGAAGCTATATTGGCACCGAAAAATGAAATACATGGAACAAGCACTGAATTCTATAATGAGCATGTCCCAGTTAGCGTTAGTATATCTGAAAACTTGACTAAAGAAATTAAATGCATTGTTAGTCCTCACCCTAAGTCGTTGGCTCATGATATGATGCGCTATGTTCGTGAAATTCGAAACAAAATATTCGAGGCTCACGTGATCAAATTTAAGAAGCTTATTATGAAGCTTATTGATACTCTAGGTCTTACGATGCTGCCAGGTGCGAATTGTGAAGAGAAAATATTTAGCAAAGATTTATCACAGTGGATTAACACTGATCTAACGTCCCCAATTAAAGAGGGTGGCAAAATAATCTATCCATCTTTAGCTGCATTACTTGACGAGAACTCTAGCGCTTTTGTCAATAAAGACGGTACTCGTCTATTGAGTATTCTGAAGCAAGTACCCATTATCGGTTTCAACAGTGGCAGCTATGATACCAATCTTATCAAGACCCATCTCTTCGATATATTAAATGCATCAAGTAAAATGAAGGTAATTAAGAATGGGGGATACATGTGGATATCAACCAATCACTACAAGTTTCTAGATATCATCAGTTATGTCCCTCAAGGAGTTAGCCTTGATTAATATCTTAAAACTTACATAGGCGAGTGCAAATGCGAAGATAAAATACGCTGTACTTGCGGATTGACTAAAGGTATCTTCCCGTATTAATACATCACAAGATTTGCATGTGCTTGATGAAACTACCATCCCACCGAAATCAGGTTTTTATAGCAAGCTACGTAAAACAAGCATACGCGATAAGGATTACGAACGTCTACAATTCGTATGGTCTCACTATGAAATGAAATCGATTAAGGATCTTCTCATTTGGTATAATAATTTAGATGTAAAACCGTTTATTATCGCAGTTGAGAAGCATCGAAAGATGTTTAAGCGCTTTGATCTTGATATGTTCTTTGACGGCGTTAGTTTACCAGGGCTAAGTGAGAAATCATGTATCAAACGGTTATGTCCAATCTTAAAACACCTTCTAAACGCACAGCTCCAGCTTTTGATTTCCCGGAATCGAGATATTTAGGTTACATAAAACAAGATGGAGATGCGGGTCGTGAATTTTCAATGACTATGCAACATCTTGAGGTACTGTTGCAAAAGCAGAAATATCGCTGCGGCTTATGTTATTTACCAGTGACAGAAGAGATCTATCATGCAACGCGGCTACTGCGAAATGTCCACGCTCACGATTGCGTCCAGGAGATACTCGAACTCAATGTCGTTCATGCCGAATAGTGAATCTTCAGCTTCGTTAGCGTCACTATCACTGTCGCTTTCGCTGTCGAGCTCACATGACCGAGAAGGAGTCTTGTACAATGGCAATCGAGATGGTTTCGCATCTCCGTTGTTGGTGTAGATGAATGACAACTTTTTAACTGTTGCAACCTTGAGGCGATTTCGAAGTTTGCTGTGCGTGAATCCTTGAATACTCCACAGGCGCTCACTTGCTGCAGACGAAGTTGGGATACTCAAAATCTTCTCTGCAAACTTGTCAAGAATAGGAAATTGTCCGTCGAGTGTCCACCAGTCTAGTGGTGGGTCCAAGCCAGCAGTCTCCCTCTCAGCAGCTGTCCAATTCTTCTTCATCTTGACAAAAGGCAGCAACGAAGCGCGATACACTGCTGAGCTCACGTCCAGCGGAAGCCCAACGCACTCGGCAAGCTTTACTGCGTAGCTGACAGCCTTCCGGAGCGGGTCTTCAGTAGGTCCATTCGATGGCTCGCCATCAGCTCCAACACCGACGCCGTCGCCGAGGCTACAGTTGGGTAAGTCTTTCGATGGATCCATTAGGTATGCAACCGTTGTGGAGTCGGACGGTGGACGGATGAAGTCCCATCGACTGGCTACCAGCTTGCGAATGTCAGCTTGAACGGTGCTGCCAGCTAAAGCTGCAATGCAGTCAGTGTACTCGGGTGCCTGATACAGGTGAAGGAACTCGTGCAAAATCATTGAGTTCGAGCAAGCATCCGTCTCCAGTATTGCTAACGCTCGCGTAATTGGTTTCGTGAGTCGAACGACGACCTTAGCCTTGCTCCAAAATTGTGTATCGTTGATAATGAGTTCAACTTCGGCCAGCTTCCGCATACTTACCTTGTCTGGTAGTGACTCATGAGCTCTAAGTCAACCAAAGCGGCCTTCAGCGGGTTTTTATTCCGAATGACGCTCTGAATGCATTTTTCCTGAGCGTACCGTTGACGCAGGAACTGCTAACTCGCGTGCCTTGCTTGATTTTGGTAGTCGACGCCGATATGCCCGAATACAATCAAGAAGGAGGTACCTCGCACGCACAAACGTGACAACGTTTACTGCCTCCTTCAGCACGTCGGCAAATAGCTCGAGTTAAAAGATATCCTTTAGCAGCAGGTTCATGGCATGTGCCGAGCACCCGTTGAGCACCACATTTGGGTGCTTCGCCTCAACTAGTCGACCAGACTTTTTCATATTGGTTGCGTTGTCAGACACAACCGCGGAGACTTTGCCAACACCAGCCACGTCTTCGACTTCATCGATGATTCGCAGGAGTTCAGACGCCATGTAATCGCCCGTGTGTGCCTCGGAACCCGTAGTACCAGACGACCACAACATTGGACGCATGCCTGGCGCCCAAAGCACGTAATTCACGATGCTCTCGCGATTGATGTTGGACCATCCTTCCGTGATGACCACCAGGAACGGTTGTTTTGTCAGGAGCTCTGCCAGGTTGTCCTACTCAAGTTGGTAGGCTTTGACAAGCAACGTGGTCGCTAGAGCTTGGCGGGTTGGGAGCTTCAAAGCCGGAGTTAAGCGCTTAAAAGGCTTGCGCATGTATGCATTCTCGATCGCACGAAACGGGATCCCAGCGGTGTAGAAGACCATTGCAATGTCCAAATGGATGCTCTCCTCCTCCTCCTTACTAAGTACACTTGGGGGATTTACGGGCGCAGAGCGACCGTAGCCGGCGCGACGACTCTTAGATGGTGAGAACATCCCAGGGCTTATCTTGCGCTTCTTCTGTGCGTTGTACTCTGCCCACGAGGTCTTTGTTGCTGCTGGGGCTCTGGAGCAAACCCGGATGTGCGAATAGAGATGGCTACCGGGCTGAGCGTTCATGATCAGCACACAGCAGTGACGGCAGGACTCATCGGGGTGCGGCTTCGCCGGCTTGGACTTCGGGGCAATGGTATTGAAGTCGCGCCAAAGTAGGTCGTCCTTGCGGCACATCTTGATATTAGTCTGGCGAAGATGACTTGTTCAGCTTGTAGAATTTTGAGTTGTGAAATAGAAACTTGCAGAGCTCCCGAAGACACTTCCACCTGGGTGTTTGCCGCGCACATGAGCCTTGAGGGAGATATAGTGGTGTGCAGCCCAGGAAGCGGCCAGGCAGCTTAAGCGCGGAGGTACTTGAAGCGCTTTTAACATGGAGCGCACCAGATTCCAGGGTGATCGGTGCCAACGAAGACCTCGGAAATTACGAAGATGGTCGAACCATTTCTCCTCTCGCAGAAAGTATTTAACGTATTTAACGTTAAAAACATTTTTTGCATTCATAGCTATTAACTCGTTTTTAGCTACATAACAACTCTACATGTAATGAGGCACTGAGATAATTTCTCATATTATGTATTATAACACCTAGAACAGAATACACTTAACAACACGGAGCATCCCAGCATATTGCCGTGAACAAAGGTAGAATAGTCGGACAATATGAAGCTGCTGTAGTCTCTTTACGATTGTCATCCGCTACAGGGTAGGCACCACGACCATATTAAACTTATCAGGCGTCAACGGGTGACTGAAGAGTCCGACTTCATTCGGGAGCGTTGACAAATACTTCATCGTAAGGAGATACTAAAGCCGCGTGACAAAAGTACTAGAGACCCCTGACAGTACCAAGAGTGTGGTACAGCGGTCGGTAGCTTTAGATGTGACAAATACGCTGGGGCAAGATGTACTAGAGACGCGTGACAACAATCGTATCAATATATGACGGCCACGCCTTCGTTCTCATTCTAGAAGACGGCGGCGGAATATGAATGGGGTCTTACACAGTTGAAACAAGTGCTGGTATCGGAACAAATTTGTTTCCCTCAAGTTGTTTTCTCGGATTGTAACGAAGCATTAATGAATGCTCTTGAAATTATTTCCCCCGACGTGCCAGTCATTTTGTGTGTATGGCATATTATTGCTGATGTCAAGAAGCACGCACTTCGTAATTTCGCTTTTGTGCACGAGGTTGATGCTCTAATGCCGACCAGTTCTCGAGGTGAAAAGTTTTGCTGACGGTTGAGGTGTGAATGCAGGGAAACGAACGAGTGCTCAGCAAAAGAAGCATAATGTGGCTACTTAGTGGACTTGGTGATCGAAGGAGGTATCAAGCTGTAGATAATGATAATGCCAGCGTACATAAAGGTGCTGAGACAGCTTTGAAGGTTGTTTATCGCTAACATATTCATGATTTAGTCTGATGCTGGATCAGAGAACGAAGCTGTGCAGGTTGTGAAGGTCGTCCTGGCAGCACCTAAGAGCTCTGATGATAGGCTTGATGGTGAAGATGCGGAACGTGAGGAACCTCCACTCAAACGTCGGCGCCAATGAAAGAAAAAAGGGAAGGAGCCGCGCAAAAGGCGCATCACGTACTCCGTGAAGGCAGACTGCATGGTCTTAAACGATGTGGTGGGCGACGAAGGCATTTTTAACCTCCTCGGCTCATCGAAGACCGACCGATGGGTTGCGATCACGCAGCGACTGGGGGCTGCGATGGACAAGGAGCTGATGGTAGACGGCGTTCGCAAGCATGTGGAGAAACTGGAGAGGGAATACCGGTCGAAGCGATCGAAAGAGAGAGTCATGTTAGGTAGGCTGACATGCTGTTTCGATGTTTGGTAGTGCAAACGTTGATAACCGTATGGATTCGTGCCATGTAGGCTGTGAGCCAGAGAAATCTATCGATGAGAAAGAGCTGGAGCGGCTCATGGAGATTTACATTCAGAAGAAAGATGACGAAACCATAGTTCAAACTAAGCGTACTGAAGCCAAGACCAAGAAATTGCGGAGGATTGTGCCAAAGGCTTGGCGATTCGGAAGGCTGCTCTATCTATGGAGACGCATACCAAGAAGAGAGACAAGTCAGCCAAAGTCCCGTCAGCGTTCGAGTTCTTGGATCGTCTGGAGAAGCGTGCTGAAGCTCGCAGAGAGCAGGGACTGGAGGCTAAACGCGCCGAGCGTGCAGAGCGTGAAGATCGCGAACGACGTCGTGAAGAGCAAGCCGCTTAACAGGCAGCAGCTCAACTTCAGGTGACGGAGCTGATTGCAAAGGTGCTGCAGGCGGTTGCGTCGGTTTTGCCGCATCAAAACAGCTTAAACAGCATGGAACTTTGAGCTGCAGCCGTACTCATCGGTTAGTATGAAGGCGCAGCAAGCAGCTTTATTTTAATTTATGTGTTCGCGGTGGTTTAACTCTAGACTGACTAGAGATAATTCACAAAATTAAATCCATCGTCATCGGATAGATGCTCTTCTTCCTGGTTACCCCCGCCCACTACTTCCCTATCTTCGAAGTTATCGTCTCCGTTGCTTGATTCATCCTCGCTGCTCATGTCAGACTCGTCATCAAAGAAGTTTAGGACGTCTTCGTCGGAAGGATAATCAGCTTCGTTGGTCGGGGAGCTGCCACAGAGACCTGCTAGATAACGTCGATCGATGGTAGTTAGCAACGAAAATACTTGCTGGCTTGGTCCTTGCGACGAACACATGCCGAGCAGTTTGTCAAGAACGCAGCAACGATGAAGAGTGTTGCAACAGGACTCTTGAGTACCTTCATGTTTGAGATGAGCGCGAAAAATTTCCAGTATCGAACAATCCAGCCAAACCTCCATTCTACCGCAATACTGGCACGGCTCAAGTCGCGATTGAAGCTGCACTGCTCAGCAGTTCGCTGCGAGTCGGAAAAGGGGGTGACCAACCAGCTCTTTAAAGGGTAGCCCTGGTCACTGTACAGGATATATCTAGGATGGCGCTCCATCTCATTCACAATTTTGCTTTCCTGAAGGATGCAACCATCATGCCGACGCCCTTCGATTTGGTCCGAACATGGAGACGATCAGTCCGTTCTGGAATTTGATGCCATGCTTCCTTTTATGACCACTGTAAAGCTGCTCTTGAAAGCGAACAGGGCGACAAGTTTGTCGGATAGTCCCATCGATGAATCCCAAGCACTTAGAGAGACGACCCACTTTTCTGTATATAGCCACCGCCTAGCGCTCTTTGTATCGCTCCACCACCCGCTGATCAAAAATCATCTTGGCTTCAATCTTCTAGTACACCAAGTCGGCTGTGGTGTTGATTGCCGACGAA
Organism: Phytophthora europaea; assembly: GCA_030463285.1. Taxonomy (NCBI): domain Eukaryota; phylum Oomycota; class Peronosporomycetes; order Peronosporales; family Peronosporaceae; genus Phytophthora; species Phytophthora europaea. Next base: position 9,733 of record JAHQIV010000657.1, read on the forward strand.
AGTGCTCCAGCGCTCCGGCCAAATTCACTCCGGAGGTCTTCCAGTCGAGCGGGGTACGTCAGATGACGCAAAAGGAGGTAAAAAGCTTCTTCGCGAGGTATCACACACCCCTGACTTGTGTAACTTTCCTCAGCGAGGTCCAAGAGCATGACAACCCGCCGGATTTCGTGAGCCTCGAAACGAAATAGCCGTCGGCATGCTGATCGACTGTGATCGTCAAGGGTAAAGTGAACGCGAGGGTAGCGTACTCTCCACGATAACTCCTGCTCGTACATGAACTCTGCCGCGTGAAGAGAGATGGCCTCTGCGTCGTACCCCATCGCGTGCAGAGCGAACACAAAGAAGCGGACTTCCTTTTCGTCATCATCACGTCTCCCCATCGCGACTTGGTTGACCTCTTTGATTTTGTTGGACCCCACCCCTAAGCCCCCTTGATAAGGCAGATCGTATGGCAACTAGCTAAACTTCATAGTCACTGCTTGGAATATTACCGTTGGAAGATAGCCCACCGCTATTCCTGAGAAGATTTATTCCAGAAACTAAAGTTCTCTAGCATCTCACTTCATCGTATACCGTTCGATTTCCATGTGGTCGGTGTAATGTAATATTTATTTACACACAGTACACTTGCATTAGTCTAGCTTTCGGTCTTCAACGTCTTCGCCTTGGGCGTACGTTCAATCTCCCAAATGCCACCAACATTCCGGTCCAATCCATCCAAGACGTCCATAATCTAACCCACCATGTTGTCATTACTGTCAGTCGATTGCGAGGAGCTGCATCGTCGTGGCGTGCTGTCTCCCTCCCTCCGAATCGCAGCCATTGCAGCGACTCCAGCCTTCTCTCTCTTCGACCTCCGCTCAGAACCACATCTCGTCCTTCCTAGTGCAAGAAACGAAATCCATCGTGGAACGCATCCACCGACAGCGCAATACACAGAAACAAGAGACTTCGGGAAATTCTGAGCTGGTGGCGGTGACGGCGCCGTGGGCGCATCAAACGCCTGGCTGCATCATACTGCCGAGGCCCAATCATTAACCAGACGAGTAGCAGCTCCACGACGCTCTGGGCCCGTGTCGATGACGGTGTGATGACTTCCTTTAAAGTTTAAGACTTAAGCTTAAGCGCGTCGCTAAAAGGCAAACGGGAGTGCTACAGCTGCAGCTTATTAGAGACAAAGTCATTGCACTCACATTGTGCTGTGAATCCATTGGTTTATGACGAAAAACGACGACGCTGTTTGCAGTGCAATGGGAAGCAGGAGATGCAGCAGCGTGGAACGAGTTCTGCACGCATATGACAGGGAGGGGATGAGAGAACGACACTACGAGGAAGAGCGTCTGCGTGTGCGGGTGCTGCGAAAGTGTGGTAGGTCCAAATGCACATGGTGAAGGCAATGGCGTCGGTGGTTGAGCAGCGACGCGACAGTAGGATGGAGTTCCAAGGTGCCCAAGGGGACCACGAGCAGGTGGGCAGTGAAGACAGCGTGCTGGTAGGTCCTGTAAAGCTTTCAGAATTCAATTTGCTTTCTCAAGAACAAGTGGCCTTACCATAAAGTTAACTTTGGCCCATCAAGGCCAACGAATTCGCCGGCGATCAAGCTGCCAACAAGGAACCAGATCGACGGGCAAGTCTTTGAGCGGATCGTTGAATCAAGATGCCGACCTTCCGCGTGGATGCTGACGGGGACGTGGAGATGTCCATCCCGCAGCCGGTCTACCAGTTCGTGAGCGCCCCCGAGCTGACTGCCTGGACGTCGCTCGTGAACTGGAGGCGTGAACGTGAGCGCTATGTTGAGGAGACTCAACAGAAGTGCAGGACGTCGAACGAGCCGTTCGACGCAGCGGTGATGCGGGTTCGTGACACCGTGAGGACCAAACTTCTCCAGCACTTAGCTCGCTATGTGCTACGCAAGGCCGTGGATGATATCACGGACGCTGACATCATGGCAAAGGTCCGCGTGGGTAGGCGTGGCGAGTGTGTGAGTGCGGCGTGGGGCGCGTGGTTGTTGGTGCAGGGCTGTGCGCAGCGTTGTGTTTGATTTTGTGTGGGTTGCCAAATTAGGACCGAGTGTAGCTCAGTTGGTAGAGCGAATGACTGTAGTGTTCTATACTGTGTCTCAGTATACTCGGAAATCAATTGGTCGCTGGTTCGATTCCGGCCACTCGGATTTTATCCATGCCTCTCGCGCGCTCTCTTTTTCCTCCTGTGCCCGAGTGCGGACAAGTACACTGCAGAACGGTCACATCCCGGACGTGCAATCGTTCTTCAAGGCCAACCTGCGGATGGACATGTCAGAGAAGGACATTGACGCTAGAGTGCTGAAGTATTTTGTGGACTTTGACCAGTTGGTCGAAGATCATGGCTTCGAGACCTGTTCAATATGCTCCACAGTGTGCTGTCATCTTAACGGCCATCGTTTCCGGTCTGAGCACGAGGAGCTCTGCCCTGCCTGTACTCGCACTTTAGTTTCTTGCATTTGTTGGAAACCTGTAAAACATTCGTTAGAGCATATGACGCGAGGCTACTCAGGATTTTTCTGAGTCCGTGGTTCGCAGCCGCCCGGTCCCAAGAGCCGGGATTTTCGAGTGGACTAATGGATTCAGAGTCGCGTAAGCGTGGGGTATCCGAAGATACTGACTAGTTGAAGATCGCGGGTAGCAGATGCTCGGAACACGTATAGGCTCACAGGCACGGAGGCGTCCCACCCGAAGCGGGCCCGCTTTGGGATGGAGTTATAGCGCCCTGTCCGGCCGCCGGCTTCCTTTACGACAGGTACCCATTCGAAGGGGCCAAACGTCCCGGTGAACGTATCCCGGAGAGCAGTCTGCCTTGACGAGCCGAGTTATCATTCAAGCACCCCAAGATCAAACGAACCCAAGCGGTGTTCCCATAACCTGAAGGACAGCAACCACCACCAAGAACACCCAGTTTCGGGTCCCCAATGTCATGAAGTGTCCGAGTCACGATGGAGTATGGAGTACGACCTGATTTAGGAGTATGAGGTGAAGTCCAAGTCCAATACTTCCTGTGCACCCTGAATGATAGATATACATCCCGAATGGTGACATTACAATCCGAATAACCGATGCCAGTCCGGATGAATGGCAGCACGGATAGCTGATGTACCAAAGTACGTTCCGACCAATGAGAGATGATCCAGGAACGTGCCAAGCCAGCCGCACGTGCAGACCTGAGGCCAGTACCAAGCAGTGCCACGCCTAAGCAAGATACCTTCAAGACCGACTAATCAGGCTCCGACAGCGCGCCAGATCACGAAGTGTGACTGCCAAGTTCTTCCCCATCGCCTGATGTGTGAGCGGCTCCCCCGCGTTCAACGTGACGCCCAAGTATACTGAAACTCTGTCATCCGAGAGGAGTGCATGCGATTCGAGCAGAGGAGACCGCCAGAAGTCCAGATACCAAGAAAGAAAGAAAGAAAGAAAGAAAGAAAGAAAGAAAGAAAGAAAGAAAGAAAGACATGATAGCCAAGAGAGAGAGAGAGATAAGAGATAATCAGAGTTTGTTTTGCGTTCAAGAGCCCAAGTGGACTTTGGGTTTGCTTTAAGTGGTTCGAAGACCTATATTCGCCTAGGACGACGACGCCAAGGAGAAGCTACCCAGAGGAGGATCCGGAAGGAAGGTCCGATGAGCTCTGCGGACACCAACGGACGTTCAAGGCCGTGCAACCGCGCAAGGAACTCTCACTACACGCTCAAATCAAATTAGGTACCCAAAAAGGCTGCTTTCGGGTTGGTCTACCAATTTCATATTACTAATTGTGGGCGGATACTCGAAAGAGGACCCCAGCATTTCATATTCACCTGCAGTTTCGGAGGGTAATATCAATCACCCCCTGGGATTCAAGCTCGATTGCTTGTTAGGATTATATTTGTGGTTTCCCTCGTTCATTCGAGGGTGGTACGCGTTGGGCAACTCGGATTTCCCTGTACCCGAGTTGTAACCTAAGTTGACAGGCTGCATATTGTGTGTACAAACCCTGTATTGTTATCGGTTATTTTGAGATTGTTTATTTGGAGAAAGGTCTTTGCTCGTAAGCTTGCCTTCATTCGGAATCTCCCAGTTGCGAGGAACTTGGAAGTTCTCTGTATTTCTGTATCTAATTGATTGTTACATTTCCGGTTGAAAGATGGTCCGCCAAGGTAAACGACACCTATAGGGATTACACAAGGTCACACGCCGACTCGAGTTATTCTATTGTGTGTTTCGAGTTACCCGGGGCTGGTCCAACTTGGAATACCAGTTCTCCTACCCTGGACGAGCTATACATCCTGGACGATAAAAGTGTTCACCCGCTTCGTCTCACATATCCGCAAGAACATGAATTGTCAACACGATAAAAACGTACTTGATCCCTGGTCAGCACCACATGCAGTTTTTCTGAGATACGGCTTGCATAAAGCAGTCATAATAACGCTTTCTTTCGGGTCGTGTCAGCTTTCTTGATGTGATTCTTGACATCCGCCTCCTTGACGAGCATGTCCACCAGGGTCGCGATCGTTTCGTTTGTCTATACGATTCGCTTCGAGTTCTTTTTCTTGCCTTTTCCCGTTTAGCTGGGCTTCTATGTTGATTTGCGTTCTCTATTAGCACCACCGACACCAGGCAAAGCACGCTTGCTTGGAAGCGGAGAAGCGGTGCATGCTGGTTCTGGTAGGGGGCTCGTGATCGCTGCCGGATAGTTGTCCTGGTGTCCACCTCCAATAAAAGCTCCGGAGGCCACGAGCGACGGTAGGACCGGAAGCTGGCTGGTGCCGTTAAAGCTCAGGGGCTGGGAGGAGTTCGGAAAGCTAGAGGATCGCTGATACATGGCAGGTTGCTAGAAAATTTTGAATGCAAACTGAGGTCACATTGAGCGGAAGAATAAGCGTTTTATTCATCGCATCCTTATGCTGATGCCAACACTCATAACTTGTTCTGACCAGGCTGTTTGGTCAGAACCAAATCTAACACACATGTACGTGGACCACAAACTCGTTCTGGTCCAACCCAATCTCTTGCGAAAATTCCAACAGTTTTACTTAGATCATAGCCTTAAGGACTGACGCACAGATTGCTTGGTCTTGGCTTCGGATTGAATGAAGTTGGAGGGGGCAGGAGACTCAGAAGCAACTAGGCGACGGAGGAGGAGGAGAGGTGGAATCCGGTCCGCCGAAGACAAACGGCCCGAGAAGGGTATTACGTAAGGTACGCACGCCTCTCCGACGAGGTTTCTCGTTTGGAGGTACCCGCCTGTTCTCCGTCCGGAAGTTCTACTTTCGAAAGGGGGACGGGTCCCAAATAGGGTAGCGCGAGCACTATACACCTGGGCGGCAAAAAGTTGTCACCGACTTCGCTACACTTTGGTTACAGGGAATATTGTCAGCCTTACGCCGAAAGAAATACTGCGTGTTTTAAAACTTGAGATTGATGCTCTTCTCAAGCTCGGTATGGCCGCATATAGAGTGCGCAACATGTTGCTGTATTCGTATTTACGCGAAACCAACAATGTTGTTCATCATCCCTGAGCCGCGGACGATAGAGAATCAAAAAGCATACCTAAAGCGGAAGGCTTGTGATCGGTGAAAGTTCAGCAAGGCCAAAACTGGCCAGCGGGACGATTGTACCAAAGTCGAGTTCAAGGTTTCGGTATAGATGACACTAAAGAGCAGATATGAATGCCCTGATTGTTCTTGACGTGTCCACGCATTAAATGCTTAATAGTCTGATTGTTGTTGACGTGTTCAAGCATTAAGCACTTAATGCTTGAACACGTTAAAACAATCAGTGTAGTCGCTGTAGCGGGTGAATCAGTTTCCTCAATGGTTGTGGCCGTCACTTCCGGAGCTCTATTCCGTGATGTTGCTGCCGTCGTGCATGACCAGGCTGAAAGTTTGGTACTTTTAACCCATGGGACGAGATTTATTTCAGCGGTTGAACTCTGTATATTGTGAAGGTGTATCCGTCGAATAGTCCAGCTCAGATTATGTTCAGCGTTTTCGGCCTTAGCACAAGGCCGGCGAAGCTGGCAAAAAGAGGGTGTCAACTTATAGCAAGCAATTTTCCCAAAGTTTCAAAGCAAATCTACAGATGTAGATTATGCAAAGCAAGTATCCAAATGTGTCAAGCAAAACGATCGCTTTGTAGGGGTGAGTCTTGCGATTTATATTCTACCGGTTGGCTCAATGGTTAGTGACCCTACGGACAAGACTACTGCGGCTAAGGCCTGCTGGTGGCTTAGGTTGTGCTGCCGTCACACCAGTAGTGATGCAACTTTGATGGAGGGGCGTGTGCCTGGCTGAAGTCCAACCAAGCTGAGCTTGACTTGTGCGGTTACACCGCAACATAGAGTATCAGGATAAAAACCTGTGGAGAATTGAGGTTTAGACAGCAGCAGGGAACGAAGCAATACAAACACTCGATTATCTGAACGTTGCCCAAGACAGTGAAGGCAAAATACTTCCTGCTCAAGCATATATCAAGCGCCAACGTTGTCGTGCTGACGAACGAGACACTAGATCTCAATTCGACGATGCGATGTGGACGAAAGCACATATACTTTGTTTTCTCTTTCGAAACGTCCGTCGTATCTCCCGTATTTAGCGTTATGTGTACAGGTAAATCACATCCGGTCAAAGCTTTGCTGCGACAGCGAGTCTTTTTTTTCAAGCGGATGGTTGTGATCGCATGTATTGGCTACATTGCATTTTGGAGGACCTTCTGGACAGCTAGGTTTAATGGCTATAATTGCACCGCGTAAGCTCCCTGGGCGTCCGCGAAAAACAGTTCGCCCTTAACTTGAAGCTATGCAGGTGTATACAGCAAAACCTACGTCGTGAACCTGCTGAAACAGTTTCCAGGAAGGAATATTAATTGGAAGGTGTTGCACTGTGCGGAACAACGGGATGCCAGCCTGTCAGTTTGTCAAGAGCAAAATCGCGGACTTCTTCTTCCAACGAGGTCAGTACTTTTGGAATGTGAAGCTCGTCAATGGGGGTATCATTGCGATGATATGTATGAGGTAGCAGCGGCGGTAGAACTAGCCTACAGCTCTGGTGTGGACGTGTGCGGCATCTAATTCATATTTTTCATTCGGCATTGGAATACGAACCATAATTTAGTGCACACCCAAGTCTACATGATTTTCTACATCCTTGTCACAAGCCACATTTGTCAAATGTTTTGGACAGGTGGATCGCGATTCCCAGTTTACTTGGAAACCCTGGACAGTTTGCTTTGACAGCAGTTTTTTCGGCAAAGACACAGCCGGGTATAGAGGACCGAACCAGATAGTTAATCGAAGGGTGGGCGACATCATTTGGTAATTTATAGCAGACATAAAAAATCGAGATCGACAGCATGATAGATCGACCCATATACTGCTAGCGGTCGATCGGCGGGGGTTGATCATGGGCCGAGTCTGCCTTCGGAGGAAAGTGAGGGTTGATCAACCACTAGGGTCATACGATGAGAGTGACAGCGACGCAGTTTGGAGAGGTCGAACAGTGCGTTTGAAAATCTAGGTCGATCGACGGCCGATCGCCTCATTCGCGGCTGATCGATGATCGATCCAGCTGGATCTACCATGGTTATTTCGCTGCCTACTGGTGTGATGTCGATCTAGCGAGCCAAACTTGAAAGAGTCCGGCATAGGAGCATGGATGATGCAATTGGATGTTCTCATGTTGAGGCATCGATTGTTCGTCAGTAGTATGGGTATCTGCCTAGTCTTGAGCCGGATTATAGTCGAAGAATGTGTCCAAAGTGAGCTGCCGTGCGACACAACTCACGGACAGGGGGCAGATGTGGTGAAGTGCCGAAGGAAATAATACGCGACTGAGACGGTCGGATCAGAGGGTGTCAGCGCATTGACGTCGGCAACTGAAGTAGATGAAGGATGATCGGCAGATCTATCGATCAATGCGTAGTTCATGTGGTGAACGGAGGTGGCAGCAAAGGACGTAGCCCATGGGAACCAAGTTTGGACGAGTTGACGTGCGTGTGGCCTAGATCACCTAAAGAAGGACCAAGATCAAGGATCGCGGATTAAGATGGTTGATCGTCGATCGGGATAGCGGATCGAGATTGCCGATCGAGATCGCGAATCGGGATCGAGATCGCCGATCCGCAAAGATGGGAAGAACAAGGGGGCGAAGCCAGGACAAGAATCAAGTGGTTGTCGGGTTGT
>JAHQIV010000658.1:0-17913 GCA_030463285.1 Phytophthora europaea
AGGACGCGGCCAGCAGCGCCAGCCCCAGGAACACCCGCCATTGGTCGCCCGATGACGCGGGCGTCGCCGCGGGCGCCAACGTGACGGTCTCCACGAGCGACGAGTTGGCCACGCTGCTATTGCTCATGTTTTGTGTAGAACTGGTAAACTACCGCTATAGAATGTGTATTTAGCGGTAAGCTTACCGTAAAATACGTATTTTATGACCACACGGAGGAAAATGAGTTGATTTTTTTTTCGTTGCACAAGATGAAAATTGCACTTAGATTTTTTTAGAGACGATGACATTTAGCTAACATTAATCCTGACGTGCATCATTAGATGACCTCCTTCGGAGGCCCGCGGGACCCACACGAGCAGTGAACCCCCACCCGATCCGGGCATCCCAAGCAAACCAGGACGCCAGCGATCCAGATACAAGGTTTTATCCTGCAACTCCGACACAGTCGACTCCCAAGTGACGGTGGCACCTGCAGCCACGTCAACCTTGGCGTAGTCGTCACCACCCGAGTGAATAACCACAGTCACATCCTCCTTGTCTGTGCTCTCGAAGATGAGCCGCACGACACCGTCACCCTTCTTCGTCCACCACCCGTAGCTGCCGACGAAAGCTTGGTCCACGGTCCACAGTCCCAAGGCATCATACAAATTGCCGTCGTCAATCTCACCGATGAAGGAGGTGGGTCCGCACGTAGGCTGCACGAACTGAGAGACCATGTAAACGACACCGGTCGGGTCCATCCCACCAAGCACAGTAAGGCCCAAGTTTGCCACCTCCAAGTAGTAGTCATCCTCTTTTACGGATTTGCCCATGTCCGTCGTGGAAGTCTCGATGAGCTGGTCGATGATCACCCCCACGGTTTTTCGTAGCAAGTCGCGCGTCTCGAACGCGGCGTCCTTGGTCTTTTTTCTCATCATTTCTTTCATGCAATTGTTTGTGACGGTAGGGATGTCGTTCCGAACAAGCGACGACTTGCTTATCGTCACGCGGATGTCATCCACGGCTGCATTGGGCGTTTTGTTTCGGACATCGCTGACCGCAAAAATGACGCGGTCCGTGAGCTGCTTCAACTCAAAGCCACACGAAGTGTTGGCATCGATGAAGTCTTGGAGTTCACTCACGCTCGTGTCTGGAGATTTGATAGCGCTAGTGTTCGTTAGCATGTTGACAACATTGTCAGCCGATGAAACGATCTCCTCGCCGTTGATAATGGCCTGCTTCACGATATTTTCCACGATCATCATGGCGATACCGGTCCACTGCAACTTGGGAGGAACTTTGAGCCCGAGGCAGGAGTACACTGCCACCGGTAAGTCCACGAGAACGACGTCTGACTGGTACGCCACGGCAAGCAGCTTCTCGACGTCCCCTTGGGGCGCCGTTGTCTGTGTGAACCGAAGGTAGAAAATGAGCGACCTGATGATTGAGATGACGGCTGCAGCACACAGGTAGAGCTTCTTTGCTGTGGAATATGCGGCCTTAACTTGGCCGAATAAGCCGGCCGTCGCAGCATTGAACGCGACAGCCGCCACAGAGGCAACCTTCTGAGCGATATTCAGCGCACAGTCGTCGTTCTGAGGGATACATTCAAGAAAGCACTCGACTGGGTATGACATCGGGCATTGTGCGATACAATCATCGTCATCCTTGCCATAGCCCAGAGGACAAATGTTCTTGCTGTTGAATGCCACTGTCTTACGGTAGCAAGCAGTATCCTTTGAGTTGCCAATTGTTGGCCCCACCCAGTTACGGATAGTGTGGCCGTACCAAGCAGAACCCGTGCTATCGGTAAGTAAGGCTGGCTTAGCAGAAATTCTCGTCCAAATAGCGCCAAGTTGATCCACCTCGCCTTCCGCACGACCATGCAGACCGCTCAGCTGGAAGCCTTTCGGTGCAGTCTCCGTTACACTCTCTTCAGTCTTCGTGCCGGCAGCCACGGAGTTTCCCTCGCTTGTTGCAAAGCTAACGTAAAATACATGGGTACGTCCGCTCTTCTTGCCCCAGTCAATCTCCATGGAGTTGATGTATTCTCCCGGTGCGAGGGTTAGTGTGTTTTCAGTTCCACCCTTACCACCGTGACTCCAGGTTAGCTCAGCAGGTTTCGCCACCTGCAGCGTGACCGCATCAACGCGCGCGTCACCGCGAAGGGTGACGGAGCTTAACGTTTGTCCCAACACGATACCGGAGACGTCCGAGAATGCGACGCCGTGAGGACCACCATACACTGGGCTGAGTTGGATATCTTCATCTGTCGCTGAACCTCCTGCCGCTTTAGTTTCTGCGACCGCCTCGATGCTTGTCCACACCACTCCCACCAAGTCAATATTGTCCCCGTCACGGCCGAAAAATCCTCCGAGCTGATAGCCTTCAGGTGCAGTCACACTACCCTTTTCTTCAGTTTGTGTTCCTCCAGAAACGGAATTGCCTTCACTCGTCCCGAAGCTGAGATAGAAAATGCGAGTCTTGCCACTCTTTTGGCCCCAGTGAGCCTCCATAGTCGTGATGTATTCGCCATCTTTCAGTGTGAGTTTGTTTTCCTTGCCTCCAGGTCCTCCGTGAGTGAATGTTTGGGCGGTGGGGGCGGATACTTCGAGGGTAAGTCCGTCGACACGTACATCAGCTCGGATAGTGAGGGAGCTCACAGTTTGTGCCGAGGTGGCTAGAGGCTGATCGGAGAACTGATTGCCGTGTGGTCCGCCAAACGACTCGCTCAGGATGACAGCGCGGGTATTCTTCACTCCGGATTTCGTTGTGCCGGCAGGTTTTACGGTGCCGGGTGTTTCGTCGGTATCTGGGGCGGGTGCTGGAGCTGGGGCCGGAGCAGGAGCAGGAGCAGGGGCCTCTGTCGGAGCTGCCGTGACTAGCTCGATACTCGTCCAAATTGCACCGATAGAATCGATCTCACCGCCGTCACGACCAAAGAACCCGCCAAGCTGGAACCCCTTCGGTGCAATCACCGAGTTCTTGTCTTCCGTTTGAGTTCCCCCAGAAACTGAGTTCCCAGCGCTCGTACCGAAGCTCAGATAGAAGACGCGCGTTCTTCCGGCCTTCTTACCCCAATGCACCTCCATCGACGTGATGTGCTCGTCTTTAGCTAGCGTGAGGGTATTTTTCGTCCCGCCAGTGCCGCCATGGTGAAATGTCGCCGCTTTAGGTGCCGAAATGTCGAGGGAAACACCATCGACACGTTCACCGGCGAGGATGGTAACAGACGCTACTGCTTGTCCTGAAGTAGCCGAGGCCTCATCAGAAAACTCGGTACCATGAGGACCGCCGAAGCTCTCGCTTAGCTGAACAGAATCCTCCACAGAAATAGTCGGTACGGGTTTGGCTGGAACCTCTTTAGGTTTCTCGGTCGGCTCGGGTGCTGACGCTTCTGTTGATGCTGCCGCTGAGGCCTCCGCAGATGGTGCTGCGGCTGAAGCTTCGGTCGATGCAGCAGTCGAGACCGCTGCACCTGAGCCGTCGGATTCCTGCGTAACAGGAGCTTTCGTTGGGGGAGGAGGGGGCTCCGTGGCTGGAGCTGCAGTCTCCGGCTCAATGCGCACCCAAATAGCTCCAAGCGAGTCGATCTCCTCGCCGTCACGTCCAAAAAAGCCTCCGAGCTGAAAACCCTCCGGCGTTTTCACTGTGTTCTTATCTTCCGTCATGGACCCTCCCGAAACCGAGTTGCCAGCGCTCGTGGAGAAGCTCAGGTAGAAGATGCGTGTGCGGCCATCTTTCTTGCCCCAATGAGCCTCCATCGATGTGATATGTTCGCCGGCTGCAAGCTTAAGAGTAGTCACCTCTCCTCCAGCTCCGCCGTGGTTGAATGTCGACGCCTTTGGGCCTGTGACTTCTAAAGAGATGCCGTCAACTCGCTCGCCTGCTCGAATCGTAATGGAGCCCACCGTTTGTCCAGCGCTGACTGAGGCTTGATCGGAGAATTCTGCTCCATGGGGACCGCCAAAACTTTCGCTTAGCTGGATGGAGTCGTCTGAAAGGGTCCTAGAAACAGCGACAACGAGCACGAGTAGCAGCGCCCGCAGTATCATTGTCAACGCCCAATGCTCTGTGGAAACTAGTACAACAATAAATGGAGCTCAACAGCATACAAATGCTGTACCGCACGAAGGAAACATACGGGATTGCCACCTGGGATTCGCTAACATAGAATCCGCGTTATCTCTATTATTATAAAGTAGGCATCTTGCCGATGTTCAGGCGTGCGTGCTTCTGCGTAAAACTTCGCGTTGTGCTCTTCCTAGTGCATACAGTACCGGTACCATCCAGCAGCACTTTACAAGAACAGCATGTGATAGTGAAGCTAAATCTTGAGATCCTCGCAGCGAGATTAAAATTTTAGTCTCTAGCCAGCTGTTACGGGCTTCCACGGTAACCCGAAATTAGGAAATTTCCGTAGCATGCCTGTGAACAGTGAACACTGTTCAATTAAATTAAACTTGAATTGCAGTATTAAATTTAAAATGTACACTAAAAATTCGTTTTTTAATTTGCACTTTCAAGTTTCATCTCAAAAGTGGAATTATTCGAAAAAATCAATTTTCAGTCGACCCAAAATAGAAACGCTTCAGCCGCCAATCATGCCGACCAAGTCTCCGTTGCTGGACTGGGTCTCCTCGCACGAGGCCAACGTGACGGTAGCTAATGACCTCATCGATCCAGTATCCTCAGTCACTGCATTCGGGGACGAAGACCGATCAATCGTGGCGCAATGCGAACTGCAGCCAGACACTCAACTGGTGACGCTGCAGACAGGAGCGTTTCTAAATGGCAGTTACTGGCTCGAGCACTGCGACGTGGAGGACAAACCCAAGCTGCAGGATCAGATCGGCATGTTGCAGCCGAGTGACACTGTGAAAACCACTTTGGCTCTACTGGCGGAGCTCGCGCGAGGTGGAAAAAGTGAATTTTACGGCTACATCCAGCAACTTCCGACTTTCATTTCGCTGCCGTTCCGCTGGGAGGCTAAAAGTCGAGAAATGCTCAAATACACGACGGCGCACCCGATTCTGGACGACAAACTTGTGCTCAAGATGTACGCGGACTATGCCGCGCCGTTGATAAAGGAGTTCTCGACCATTTGGCCCACTAACGTGTCGACGCTCGACAAGTTTCAATGGGCGTACTCGATGGTGTCGTCACGGTATGAAATTGTGTGGCTTTATGTGTTTTTTTACTGCTGATGATCATCGCTAATAGAGTGATTTTTGTTCTTTTTCAGGGCTTTCAAGGCTACGGATGACCAGGAGCCGACACTGCTGCCGGTGATTGATATGGCCAACCACGCGGCTGAGAACCCGGCAGCGCACATCGTGAAAACCGAGACGGGAAGCTTTCAGGTGCATATACCGCATGATGGCGGGGACACTGTTTTGGCTCTGTTTCTTACTCTTCTGTGCTTGTTGAGCAGTTGATGACGTTGCGCAAGGTGGAGAAGGATGAGCCTGTTACGATTTCATACGGAGATCTGTCCAACGCGCAGGTGAACTGGGTATTCTAGGTGTCTTAACGTTGCTTCTGTGGACTAATTTAACTTGTATATTCGCCAGCTCCTGTGCCGCTATGGATTCGTGCTCCCTACATCCGTGCCGTCGGATTCCATTCACGTCACCAGCTCTGAACTGACTAACGCATTCAAGGCGTGCTCGCTGAATAGCGAAGACGAGGATGATGACGACGCTGACGATGTTCCTCACGTTGGGAAGGGAAAAGGCAAGGGCAAAGCTAAAGCCAAAGCAAACCCAGCCAAGCGCAGGAAGCTGGCCCACTCTGAGGATGACGACTCGTTGTTCTTTTTGCTGCACGGCGATGCCGAGCGAGAGTTCGGCCTTGGTGATGCGTTGCTGAGTTTCGTGATGGCATCCCAGTTGCCTGCCGAACAGCTCTACGACGTGCTGGCCGTGGTTCTGCAAGAGAAGGATAAGCGTTACAGTGATGTGTTGTCGACATCTTCTGACAACGTTTCCTCCGAAATGAATGCCATTCAGCAGCTCAGCCAGCACGAGCGCCAAGTTTGTCGCCGTATTCTGCTGGGGCTGATGTCGCTGGAGGAAGGCTCAGATTCAAGCGACGACGAAGAGTAAGCTGGGGTACAGTGTGTATACTTTTGATAGCTTGATCTGCCATGACTAACTTGTCGACGAGATAATTGACGAGCGTATTTCACCAACCATTTTAACGCGTATTTTAGCTTACGTTGACCCGAACATGCATCGTTAGGTGGCCACCCTGGGACGATCGTGGGACCCAGAGCACTAGAGAACCGCCGGCCGATAACGGAACGCCTACAACACTCCTGCGCCAGCGGTCCAGATACAGCACTTTGTCATGCAGATTTTCGATCTTTTCGCTCCAGTTCACAGTTGTCCCGGCAGGTACCTCAACCTTTGTGTACACTTGGCCACCTGAGTGAAGAACGACCGTCACGTCCTTCGTGTCGGTACTTTCGAAGAAGAGGTTCATCAAGCCGTCCCCCTCCTTCGTCCACGTACCATAGCTGCCTTTGAACGCCTCATCCACAGTCTTGAGCCCTAGTGCGTCATACAGTGTGCCGTCGTCGACCTCGCCGATGAATTCAGTAGGTCCACAAGTTGGCTGCAAGAATTGGGAAACCATCCAAGCAATACCCGTTGGATCCATGCCACCGAGAACAACTAGCGCCATGTTAGCTGCCTCGAGCGTGTATTCTAGCTCCGCAACGGATTGACCCAAGTCCGTCTTGTTCGTTTCAACGAGCTGATCGACGATCACCCCAAACGTTTTTCGGATCAAATCACGAGTTTCGAACGCCGCCTCTATGGTCTTGTTGCCCAGCAGCTCTCGCATACAATTATTGGTAGCCGTGGGGATATCTTTCAGCACGAGAGGTGACTCGCTGATTTTCACGCGAATATCGTTGGCAGTGGCGTCAGGTGTTGCGTTGCGGATTTCTCTCACCGAGTTAATGACATGGTCTGTGAGGTTTTTGAGTTGGTATCCGCACGTTGAGTTGGAGTCGAGAAGATCTTGCAGCTCCTCCACAGTTGATGCATCCGTCGAGTTGTTGATTGTGCTGGTGTTTGTGAGAAGAGCTAGGACATTCGTGGCGGACGAGAGAATTTGATCGCCGTTTATGATAACCTGCTTCACAATGTTTTCCACGATGACGTAGACGATATCGGCGAATTTGACTTTGCCCGAAACTTTGATTCCGAGACAATTTGCCACGGCAACGGGCAGGTCGAAGATCACGACGTTAGACTGGTACGCGATGGCGAGCATTTCTTGGACGGATCCTTGCGGCGCCGTCGTTCGCTGGAATCGGAGATAATAAATGAGAGACTTGATCACCCCAACGATGTTCGCAGCGCAGAGGAAACTCTGCTTTGCGTTCTTGTACGACGAAAACATGGCGCCAAAGATTCCTGCGGTCACCGTGTTGAATACTGCAGCCACCACGGACGCCGCCTTGCTCATAATCTCCCCAGTGCAGTCGTCGTTCTGCGGAATGCACTCCTGGTAGCAGTCCACAGGATATGCAAGTGGACACTGTGCCATGCAGCTAATCCCGCTGTTGTTGTAGCCTCGAGGACAGGACTTGTTGCCTCCGAAAGGTTCCGTCTTCCGGTAGCACGCCGAGTCACTGGCGTCTCCAATCGTAGGCCCCACCCAGTTCCGAATCCGATTACCGTACCAAGCGGAGCCCATTGTATCTGTAAGACGCTTCGTCTTGGCGTTGATCCGCGTCCAGACAGCCCCCACCTGATTGAGTTCACCTTCAGCACGACCGAAGAACCCGCTGAGCTGGAAGCCGTCAGGGGCGGTCACCGTCGAGTTGTTTTCAGTTGTGGTGCCTGCAGAGACCGAGTTGCCCTTGTTGGTTCCGAGCTTGAGGTAGAAGATCCGCGAGCTCAACCCCTTTCGGGCCCAATGGACCTCCATCGACTGGACGTACTCGCCTTCCGCCAGACTCAGTGTGTGGTCAGTTCCGCTCGACCCACCATGGGATAGCGTTAGCTCGGCCGGCGTCGCTACTTGCAGGACGATCGACGTGACCCGCTTCTTAGCGCTGATCGTGATCGAACTGGAGGTCTGGCCGAACTCGATCAACTTGATATCCGAGAACGAGACGCCACCGGAGCCTCCGAACGCCTCCGAAAGCTGGACGTCTTCATCCGAGGTCGCATTCATCCCATGTACGGCGGCGACAAGCAGGAGCAGCAGCACCTGCAGCACACTCAGCGGTGCCATGCTTAGGTCGACAAATACGACCGACCCGTTACCGGTACCTTGTCAAATGACCCCATCCAGCTCTGTCGCCATCCCGACAGTCGGTTCCCGGGTTCCAAGTAATGGGGTGAACTTTGAATCTGTAGGATAGGAACCAGGATGTGCTCCGGCCGACGTGCCACGAATTGACATGTGAACTCGAGTTGGCACACCGAGACAGCCATTCTCGCTTACTACATGTCAGGCAGAGAGATGAAGACGACGACTCGCGGGAGCGTGGAAGCTATGCTGCGTTGATTTGAGTGATATTAATACATGTTACATGTACATGTATGCATGAACGCCGAACTGGCCACGCGACCTTGCTTCTTGAAGCGGTGCTTCAGCCACCGAGCTCTGATTGCCCGGGACTTCAAGGACCTCCCGTCGCGATTAATGAGATTGAAGTTTCTACTGTACATGTACCAGTACTACATGTATTAGTGCATGTACACTGTATAAGGCTAGGAACGGTTGCAGTTGCGCGAGCCGCAGGTGACAAGTGTACCTTGCCAGTGGTCGACCGGCCGGCACCGCTTTGAAGACTGAGATCGTCTGAGCAGTCGACATCTGCGACGCCAGGATGCATCGGCGATGCAAGACTGCCTGGCCAAGCCTTAACCTTGGCCCAAGGATAAGGATACCTGTACAGGTACATGTAGGCTGTGATGAAGCATCGCATATTGGGTACAGTATCTATACTGCACACTCTCCACGAAACCTTGGACCTGCAGGTGAGCACTCAGTGACCAAGTGCTTATGTATCCTCGATTCCACCTGCCCATTTACTTCTCTGTTGCCAAGAGTTCGTGTCACCCGCACGGCGTTCACATCTGCTGTCGTGGAAGACCGTGATACTATTTTCTTCTCGACAGCATATATCAGGATAAAGAGAAATTATAACTATACAACATGCATCCATACTATAACTCCAAGATGCTAAAACATAAATGTAAACAGAAGCATAGCGTCCACGATTTGCTGGTCCCCTATGGCCTTTCCTGGTTGACACTTCGTCTGGTCCTGGCGTGGAGGGGGCACAAGCAAGTGCATGTCGATGATGACCGCGGTTGGACATCCTGGTAGTGTCGTTCGCGGGACCTGGTCCGTTCTCGTTGACCTCACTATCCCATGCAACAGCGTTCTCATAATCCAAGTGCAGCGGTGGCCATGTCACCTTCGCTGCTGCTACAGACGTTGACGCTGCTGGTGCTTTGTGTCGCACATGGAGCCGCTTTCTCGCACAGGGACATTCAACTCAGCGAGACCTTCGGGGAAGGCACCAAGGGCATCGCGTTCTCGGACATCACAGGGGTCAAGTTAGGACAGACCTTCAACTCCATCACAGTTCGAGGCGCTGAACGCGTCGACCAAGTGACTTTGCGAGTGGCGTCGCCCGATGAGGAAACGTGGACGCACGGAGGCTCGGGCGGGACGGACAACGTCCTGATCCTCGGACCGAACGAGTATATCACGTCGATGGAGATTCATGTGGCTGAAAAGGATGGACGGAAGCGTGTCTTCTATCTGAGACTGTGTACCAGTGCAGGCAATTCGGTCGGAGCCGGGTCCAAGACAGCCGAGAGCACGATGGTGGTCGCCCCGGCAGGTTTTCACCTCAGCGGGTTCTTCGGTCGGGCGGGGACGGAAGTGTATGAATTGGGCGCCATTTGGACGAGGATCAATGCGACGCATTTGCTGCTCACGGACGATATGGGCTCGGAATGGTATGGCAAGAAGGTCAGGAATTGGGTGGGGCCAACTATCGGCGACGCGACGGACTCGGCTTGTTACAGGAAGATAGAGGCGTTTAACAGCGACAATCTCTGTCCGCTGGGCTTCAACAAGACGGACAGCAACTGCATCGCTCAGTGCCCGCTGTCGTATCCCGTCAAGTGTTTTCAGGAGTGTATCCCGCAAAATGACGATTGCGCTCTAGAGATTCTTCAGAAGACCGCGTCGGTGGTGTCGGTCATCTTCAATACGGCAACTGTAGGCGTCTTTGGGGAGGTCTCTGCGGCGTACAAGGCCGCAAAGCAAACGTACATGTGCGCTGCGAGTATCATCAGCGTGCTGAAATCCCTCGTCTACTTCCTCCGCTTCCAGCAGACAACCGCACCCCAAGGATCAGTCGAGGAGCTGCTCTCTGTTGCATACCAGAGCGATGTCGTGCTCGTGGACCTGCCTATCACAGTGTGTACCTGTCTCGGCATGCCTATTTCAATGGCAGCTAGGGCCACTGGGGTTGTGATCGCAGTCGTGGAGAACATTGTGAAGCAGGTGATCATCAACGGCGACCAGATCTTGTCGTCTGCGACCGACGTGATGACTTTCCTCCACAATGTGAGCGCGCTCAACTCGCCAGATGACTCGACAGTTGTCGATCTCCAAGAATTCATCGATTCCAACACGACCTGCGGGTACCAGCTCAAACGTCTCACGGACCGCGTGGGCGACGCAGTCCAAAGTATCCGCAACGCGACACCAGGTGCCAGTAATGAAGACATCCGGGTAACAATTAGCAGGTCATCGCTTGTGCTGGACGATGTGTCTGTCGTCACGAACAACTGCATGGGCGAAGTTCTGGGCAATAAGACCACAGAGGCCGCGTTCCAGACGCGCGACTTGCTTCGCAAGACGATGGGCGTGATCATCGACCAGTTGATTGAGACGAACTCGACCGATATGGGAGCTGACGTCGCCAAGAAGGACACTACGCTCGAGTCAACAAACCTCGGACTCGTCGTACTAGCAGGTCTGGACCCGACAGGCATTCTGTGGATGGTCTCCCAGTTTGTCCAGCCTACGTGTGGACCAACATCATTCATTGGTGAAATCGATGACGGCACACTGTTCGATGCTCTGGGACTTACAACAGTGGACGAAGCTTTCGAAGGAAGCTACGGTGCATGGACGAAAGAAGGTGACGGCATGGTAAACATCGTCTTCACGAGCACGGACACAAAAGACGTGACAGTTGTCATCCATTCGGGCGGTAATGACTACGCGAAGGTGAAGGTTCCTTCCTGCGAAACGGTGGCATGGAACGCCACCGTGGCTGAGTTGGAAGACAAAACCTTGTACTTGGATCGATGGCGGCCAAATTTTATAGGAATTCCGGGCTCGGGCGGCGGATCACTGGTGCTCTGGATTCCCCGGTCATCAAAGGGCGGTCATTTGACTCTGAACGTCCGAATTAACACGAGCTAATGTAGTAGCGTTATCTAGATAGGCTAATCTTCTACGCTGGCTCATACCAGCGTCTTAACTACAACTTGCAGTAAGGTTTACCATACTTATCTGCATATTTGTTGCCCATCCGTGAATTTGAACGTCCAATGTCGGTGATACTGTGAATTTGAACTAAGGCGTATCGTACATGTATCGCATGGCCGGTCTTCAGTGCTCAAAACCTCGTTGGTGCTGTTGTCATCCTTCATATGGGTCATGCAGTCCGATTTTTTGTTTCGAGAATCTGTCTCGGACGACTGTTATCACGTTAGCGGATGGGACGTCGCTGACAGTGAATCGACATGTTCTGTACCTCGCCCCAGGTGGTCTTTCGAAGACCGAAGACTCTGCTCATCAGTCCATTTGATCCAGAAATGGTGTACACGTGTACTGTACCTATCAGGTGCATGTGCCAATCCCATTTACTATCATGGGAGCAGATCCGGTGCGACTACACAAGTTTGCTGTCCATCCGGAAGACTGGAAGGCCGGCCGTCCCCATTCCGCTTTTTGCGCTCTTCGGCGGTAGTCGGCGCTCGTCGTCTGCCCCTGTCGACTTTGTAGGACAGCCACGTAGAACCCGGCGATGCCGCGCCTTGCGGTGCTGCAAGCGTTAGTGTTCCTGCTCTTTGTGGCTTGGTATGAATCAAATACTGAAGGCGCTGCTGATACAGTTGCCACGACGACAGACGAAGACATTGTCCTCAGTGAGGTCTACGGGGGTCCGCATGGTTACGCGTTCTCGGATATGTCTTCCATCACGCTCGGACAGACGCTCAGCTCCGTCACGGTGCGCGGTGGTGAACGAATTGACGCCATCTCGGCGCAGGCGTCGAAACCTGCTGGGTCCAATTGGGATCATGGCGGCTCGGGCGGGAAGGAGCAAGTCCTCACTCTCGGCAGCGGCGAGTACGTCAACTCGATGGAAATTCATTGGGAGAAGAAGGGAACGCACACGCGCGTCTTCTACCTCAAGCTTGGCTCGAATAAGGGCAACTACGTGTCGGCAGGGACGAAAACAGCAAACAGCGCAACGGCGAGAGCCCCCAAAGGGTTTCAGCTGGGCGGATTCTACGGGCGTGCGGCGGCTGCGGTGGATCAACTTGGTGCGATCTGGACGAGGAGAGCGGCAAAAGCTGCACTGCTCACTGACCGGATGGGGACTGGCTGGTACGGCAAGAGGATCCGAAACTGGGTGGGCCCCACTATCGGCACGAACAGCGACACGGCGTGCTATAGACAAATGGAACCTTTCAACAGCAGCAAGGTGTGCCCTGCAGGCTACACCAAGAGTGGTGGCAGTTGTATCGCGCAATGTCCGTTGGCCTACCCCGTCAAGTGCTACCTTGAGTGCATTCCCCAAAATGACGACTGTGCACTGGAGATCATACAAAAGAGTGTGGCGGTGGTGGCCGCAATATTTAATGTGGCGACAGCAGGAATCTTTGGCACCATCTTTTCCACGTACAAGCATGCCAGGCGGTACTTCTTCTGCGGTGCAAACGTTGTTGGAGTGATCAGATCCCTCATTTATTACGTCAGGTTCCAGCAAACAACGGCACCGCAGGGAGCCGTGGAAGAAATACTAGCTGCGGCGTATCAGTCGGATGTCGTGGCTGTGGACCTTCCGGTTGCAATCTGTCACTGCCTCGGAATTCATGTGCCGCCGACTTTGCAGTTCACGGGTATTGTGATGATGATTGTGGAGAATATCGTCAAGCAAGTTATCATTAATGGCGACGAGATCCTTTCGTCAGCACAGAATGTCTACAAGCTCCTTAACAACGCGAGCGCGGTCAATTCTTCCCATACGAGTGTGGATGAATTGCAGGACCTCATGGATACCAATTCGAATTGCGGCTACCAGCTCAAGCGCATTACGGACTATGTCGTCTTCTCCGTCAACAACATTCGCAACACGACCCCAGGTGCCAAAATCGACGACATCCGAGTTCAAATAAGTAACTCGCGACTGGTTCAAAAAGATATACCCGCGGCTACCAATAACTGTATGAACGAGCTGCTCTCCTATAAGACGAAGCAAGCCGCGTTTGAGACAAGAGACTTGCTTCGGAAGACGTTGGGAGTGATCATCGAGCAGCTAATCACCACGGCCGCAACCAATATGGGTCACTTCGTCGCAATGGAGCAGTACATGCTTGAGGTTACGAACCTCGGGCTTACCATGTTAGCCGGTCTGGATCCGACTAGAATTATTTGGCTGGCCTCCCAGTTCATTCAGCCGACTTGTGTACCCACTTCGTTTGTGGGCGAAATCGACGATGGCTCGTTGTACGACGCGTTGGGCCTAAAAACAGTGGATGAGGCGTTCGTAGGAAGCCACGGGGCGTGGAAGAAGAAAGGAGACGGAGCCGTCAAGATTATTTTCAAAAGTATCGACACGAAGGACGTGACGGTCGTCATTCACTCAGGCGGTGATAAAGTCGCAGAGGTTGATGTGGATGCAGGCGAGACGGTGACATGGAACTCCACCGTCGCAAAAATGCAGGACAAAGTGCTGTATCTGGATCGTTGGAGACCGAATGTTATCGGCTTATCTGGTTCGGGTGGTGGTTCACTGAAGTTGTGGGTTCCCAGATCCTCCAAGGGTGGCCACTTGACGATGCACGTGGTGATCAATGTAAGTTAGTCTCCTTTCGATGTCTTAATAGTATTTGGCAATAGAAGAAAACTAACTTCTACTGGTACGTACATGTAGATCGTACAGTAAGGATTAGCTGTAGCTGACAAAAAATAATTATACTACTTGAAGTACTACTGTCTGGGGTGAGTCACACATGATAGAACTTGCGGAGAAAAGCAAAATGCTGACGTAGCGACACACCATGTATGTATTGTAGTACTTCTCCGGTCCGGAAAAGAATTAACAGTTAGGTTTTTTAGAGTAAAACCTCGCGCCGTATCCAGATTTGATTGGCTGACGAACAAACTTGAGCACGACTGATTGGGTGAAAACAATTATCAGGTGATTTGTATTAAGCTTGATTGGCTGTTTTCGTAGCTTCTAGGCAATGTATTTCTTCTCGCGAATTGCAACTAAACGCAGCTCATTTTCCTCTTTCCGCCAGATGTTTTAGCTTGTTCATGTGAGCATTTTTGACGTCACAGCGAAAAAAACTTTCTCACCTCCATAAAATGATTATTTAAATGACTTCAGCGTGAATGTTATGGCGCGAAACTGCAATGAAAAAAATACTGTGCGAAGCCACATATTGCGAGCTTTACAACAAGGTATGTGCCATCTCGAACCGAAGTTGTGAACCGGAGTTATCGTCGATTTAGCGAACGGTTAATTCTTTTCCGGACCGGAGAAGTAAGTCACATCGAGCTACATGGAATAGAAGCGAATGATAAAACACTCGACGGAATTGAAGCAGTTTCTTGAAAAAACTTGAACGGAGTGCTGTCCCGCTAATAGGCGTGAACCGGTTTTGATCAGGAATCGCTTACAGATCCCGCGGCGTACTTTTCTGGTCGTACCGGTACATCCGCGATTGGCGTGTCACCAATGGTGACATCACCTTTTGCAGTCACCAACGAACTCCGCTTTATCCAGCATATTTCGTCGACAAACATGCACGCGCTTCGGGTGCTGCACTTCCTGTTTGTCGCTGGCGTTTACAGGGCTGTGTCGGACGAAGATATCTGGCTAAGTGAAGCTTTCGGAGGCTCTCACGACGTCGCGTTTTCGGATATCAACTCGGTTGCATTTGGTCACAGCCACCTCCATCATGATTCGTGTTGGTGAACGCGTAGATGCGGTGAAGATGCGGTGACGTTGCAGGTCCCAACTCCTGGTGACTTGTCACTGTCCCGTGGCGGATCGGGAGGGACGGACAACACGCTCACGCTCGCGGACTTCGATGGATATCCACTGGGCCAAGAAGGGTGCAAGCACAAGGATCGTTTACGTCACCTTTGACACCAGCGACGACAATTCTGTATCGGGCGGAACCACCGAAAACAACTCGAGCGTCACCGCCCCCGAAGGTTTCCAGTTGAGCGGGTTCTTTGGTCGTGCGAAGGGTGTGGGCTCGGACTGGTACGGGGATAGGATTCGGAATTGGGTGGACCCTACCATCGGCGTCGCTACCGACTCGGCTTGTTACAGGAAGGCCAAGTCTTTCGACAGCCAGAAAGTGTGTCCGCTGGGCTATGTGAAGGGCAGCAGTGACTGCATCACGCAATGCGTACCCGGTGGTGTGCTATCTCAAGTGCATTCATCAGAACGATGACTGCTCTGGAGATTTTCATCAAGGTCTTGACCCGACCGGCATCGCCTACGTGGCGTCCCAGTTCGTGCAGTCCACGTGCGTGCAACTTCATTCATCGGCGAGATCGATGACGGGTCCCTCCTGTACGACGCGCTGGGACTGTCGACCGCGGACGAGGCCATCGAAGTCAGCTACGGCACCTGAACATCATCTTCGAGAGCACCGACAAGGGCGGGGACAACTTCGCCGAGGTCGACGTGGGCGCAGGTGATACGGTGACCTTTAACGCGTCGACTTCGGGCACCGTGCTCTACCTCGACCGCTGGTGACCCGACCTCGTGGGCATCCCTGGGTCAGGCGGCGGCTCGCTCATGCTCTGGATCCCGCAGGCATCCATGCATGTGCGGATATACGTGAGTTAGATTGATACAGTAGCTAGGTATCTATCAGCTGGACATGTAGGTGGTAGGGTAGGATATTCCATCTGCAAGACACCCATCCTGGATATCGGCGCTACTCACCACGCCACATCTTGTCCTCCGCGCCGGCCTCATCGGATGTCGCTCACCACCCGCGCCCACCGAAACAGAAGTCGACGAGGCCGCGCTGGATTCCGCTTCCGACGTCGGACCTGACCAGCATCGAGTCGAGTCGCCCTTGAAGTCGCACGTGACGCCGCCCATTTGCAACCGGACGTTCGGTGCCATACCGGCCCGTTCCGCGCGCACGGCTGCTACAGCGGCATCGATCCTTGAGGATGAACGCCATCCTGTTCGCTTGAGCGCGCAAGGATTCAGCCCCAAGCTCCTCATCAGACCAGCACATGAACATGAAGGAGCAGCACAGTGGCGAGCGACTTTTGCCCCGAAACCGTCGCGCGGATACACACCATGCGCACGCATATGGCTACGATGACTGGCGAGGCCGGCGGAGCGCGTGTCACCAAGCAAGGCCGACAGGCTCAGTGGCCCCAAGTGCCAGCACTGTGCTTGACTCCACCGAGGTGGACCAAAAGGAGTCAGCGACGACTTCAACTTGGCCCGAAAGTATCCGGACGAGAGTCAGCGCGCGCCTCGAAGCTCCACAATGCCAGCGTTGGTAACACTGGGCGTCTGTGGTGCTTGGGGGTTCGCGAAATGCTGGCGAGCTGGCAGCTGGATGGGCATGTGATGCATGAGCGTGCGCGCGCTGCTTTGCCACCTATAATAGCGAGCTGTGCAAACGCGGCAAACACATCTTCACGGCCGGGAGCCGAGCCTTCGCCGTGTTGTGGTCCCCCCTACGGTACACACGACTCTACAGTTCGCCGTTTCTTTCAGCGGACAGGGTGCAACCGTTCTGATGGTTCGAAAAAGAGCTGCCCCTACCCCTCACATCGAATTTCGGCCTATCGTCCGGAGAGCGATACTACCTTATATCAGTACAAAAGTACTGAAAAAGCTAGTTTTACCCGCGACATTGAATCCAGCGACTGCGTTGTCAGAGTCGTTAAGTCTGCAGCCCCCATCGCTCGAATTTCGGACTGCCTGAATTCCCCACGCTTTTGAAAGTCAATGCTGGTGCCAGTAATGAATCATTTCCCTGTATAAGAGAGCGAGCACAGGTAAGGCCTTTTGCAACAATGTAGCGGCTCGCTAAGTACACTGGTGACTGGACGCAAGCCTTAGCCCGGGTGATCTCCGATGTATTAGCACACGGGAGTTGGACAAACTAGAAGCCACAGCGTTTTCACGGTAACAGCTCGAGTGAGTACTGGCATGATGATAAACTAAGCTGGCGACGCTGAGTACGAGCACTGAATAAAATATCGCATTCCATCTCGCCTCGCTTTGACACGCAAGAGATACATCCTCTGTAGCATGACCATAAGGCACACATCTCTTGGGGTGGGTGCGGGCTGCCATCAGCGCTCACATACATGTATACATGTACCTACCTACCTATCAAAATCCACCTCCACAAGCCATCTGCCCAATTCTCTCGTCTACTGAATCACATGACAAACCTCCTCCTTGAGTCTGCCTCGCCTTCCCATTGGTCGAAAGTCCTCGGTGACGCCCCGCTGCCAGCCACAACACGACACTTGCCTCTTTACCGACGCCTATCACTTCGCGTTCCGCGCAAGAGGCAGCACATTCACTCTCTCATGACGTTCTCCGGCGCAGGAGCCGGCGCTGGCGCGCGCCATCCCAAGGC
>JAHQIV010000659.1:0-17911 GCA_030463285.1 Phytophthora europaea
GAGTCTGCGCAACTGCAGCAGACTCCGTGCCGCCACCATCCTTCTGCTCCTCGCTTTTGTCATTCTGCAGCAGGGTTCGAGCCTAGGGGTGGCGTCCACACGGCTCTCCTGCATTCTTGCGCTTCAGAATCAGCGGCAATCTCCCAACGACCCGATCCGAGGAAGCCTCTTCGAGTTGCACACTGCCCTTGGCATTGTCGGAGAAGTAGCCGACACTGTGCACCTGTTTGAACTCGTACACAGCGCCGACACGGAAGTGGATGCGGCCATTGTCGATGAGCTGCATGGCGGCGTGGCAAGAGGAGGATCTAGCGTACAGGAGCGCGGAGGGCCGATTGTTTTCTTGGGTTGGAGGCACTTTTGCTTGACGCTGCAAAAGCAAAAGTGTGAGAGCTCAGGTATTGGTTCAAACCACCTGTAGCCTCGCTGAGACCTGCCAGCAACCACTTCAACGCGCCCTAATTAACCTAAAGCAAACACACTTTCAATACGTTGCTCTCACTTTTTACGAGTCCCGCCGACTTTTTACGCTATAAACTCATGCAAGGATTTAGTCCCATTTAGGCCCATTTAGTATGGGTACACCCATAAATACGGGTAGCTCTGACAGCAAATCTGTGGTCACCGCCTGATGGCTACAAAAAATCTCGCTCTATGTCTTCCAGAAAAAATAGAGCTTTAGCCCAAATCCTGCTCTCTCTATTTAAGACACGCGAAGGGTCGGAATAAAATTAACCCTCTTTTTAGAGTCTATTAACTCATTCGCGGAAGGGGATCCACCTGTTCTCTTCAAGCTTTTAGCTTATAGCTCATGCCCATCCCACAGCCTGGTCCGTAAACAGAGGTAAAATTCGTAAGTAACCGATTTTCAAAACTAATACCGTAAAAAGGGTATTTAATAATAAGAGATGCAAATAGTATTGTGCTTTGCACCACTATCTCTCGATTATACAGCTCTGTTTTGTTGGCCAGCTGGATTTTATGATTTGCAAGCATAACTAAAACTCAATTATAAGTCACCCACAACTGCAAGATAAAACTCGTTTTAGTGATACAAGGCTGAATTAGCAACTGTGAACTCGGAAATGCAGTAGTAAGAATGCATTTCAGAGCTGCCATCTCTCTCACCACAGTTTTAGTCCTCATATGGCAGATACCGTCTACTGGCCGCTATCAATATCAAATCGTCTTCCGGCGGGTAGCTACAGACGGGATGGCCTGCGCAGTAGACTATCGATGCCGCGCAGTTTCCCTTATGCACGTCTACGGGTCAGATGTCGAGTTTATCAGTAATATATTATTAGGACCGAAACAAATAACACTTATGCTGTTGGTATCGCTTATTTATGGAGATAGATCGTTGTAGAAGACGACAAACAACCATCGAAAACTGCGCGGTGGCCACCGCGTGTCCTACTCGGCATTGAACACTATGTAAAACGCCATCGACATTCTATCTAGAATGGTTACAAGATTTTAATGGGATGCCTCGAATATCCTACGCTCAATGTTGTGCTCTCATTTTTTTTAATTGGGGCTCACGCAAAAGGTTATCACTCGAGCCGCTAGATAAAGTACTCCCCTTGAGGTAGAATAGCAATGCAACCAGCACTACACCACACCATTTTTAATGCATGTTATGATACTAGCCTAAAAACTGTGAAATGATAAAAGCGAGATTTCACAAGGGCGCCTTGCGGGTCCCAACTGTTATTTGTGTTTGCGTGCACTTCGTTCGCTTTCACATCCTTGTAGGCTCACAGGGGCTCCCGCGATGTTTCTAGGTGCTGGTAACACGGTTACGCCAGCGACATAGACACTCTCCACTTGAACTGACCGAATGTTAAAGCGGAAGAAACCAGTATTTAGTTAGAAGAGCATGTGAATATCTGTCTCAGGGCTAGACGTCTTACCTCCATGCCCGTGTGTTTCGAAATGAAGAGACCAGGAAAAGCCTGTGTAACGTAATTATTCCTATTGATAGGTGCGTTTTTAAAAGAATAATTGGAGCTGGCTTTGTCCGACAATACCGGTACATGTAGCAGCAGGGCTGTGCGTAAAAGTCTCATTTAGAGTCACGGCTGGATCGATTTTACAACTCTAAAATAGACGGCAAAATATCTGCAAAGCACAATAGTTGCAAGATTCTAGAGGGGGCTTCGCCCCAATTAGGATCTGTTTTTAGTGCTATTGTATGGATCAAATTTAGGGTCAACATTTAATAGCTATTGCTAATTTGTAGGCTAAAAGTGTGTTGACCCAATTTGACCTTGACCGAATTTGACCCAAAACAAATCACTCTAGTTGATAGATAACCCTCTTGACGCGATGAAGGTCTCGTAATTGACAGGGTTCCAGTCCGGAAAAACAATGGCGCAGTCTCCGCCACCTCTTCCTACATCCACCACAGGGCCGACGCAGCCCTAAAAGTGTGGTGTGTGTGTGGGGGGGGGCAGTTCAAAAATTGGGGGGCATTGGTGTCCACAAATCTACCAAGTACTTCGGTCGATGTGCTAGCTGATAGAAAAGCTATGAACTGAGACCCAGAACATCTACCTCCTACACTTACTATCCATATTGGCCTTACTGTTGGTTTGATGCACTGCATTTTAACTACTCCTGATTAAGATGCATGCATCAAATAATATAAGATGCGTGCATCTTATTCATCTTGGAGTTAATAGGTCACCCGAAAATGGACGCAAACCTCACTTCAAACTCAAATGTTAAGGTAAATTGCTCAAAACTTCACAGTGTTCCTCACGGTGCTGAGCGAGGACGGCCGCGGCGTGGCCATCTCGGAGCAGGAGGCGACTGAGACGGTGTCCAAGTTCTTCCCGGACTGAACCCGACCGAAGCCCGCATTAGTGCTGCTTAACGGGATGGTTCAAACCATGACCATGACGGGTGTTTGATCCAGCTGACGAGGAAATCCGTTCTCATCACCCCAATGAGCACCATCAAAAACACTCCCATCGCTCAGAAAACTCGGTTCATCCACCGGTGTGCCGTCATCTGGATCTCCCACTAAACGCTCCATCTCGCGAATACTCTGCAATAGCCATTTGAAAGCGGAAGGTTCGAGATGAGCTGGTTTCAGGTACCTGAGGAGTTGCAGTTTCCTCTGGTACTGGTCCAGCTCGGCTGTCTTCACTGGAGGACTGCGGGACCGCTTCTTCTTCTTTGCCTTCGCCAAGGCGGTTTCCTTGTACTGGTTTCGGAGGAACGCTGGTATTTCGGGACATTTAATTGCGTGGTTGATCATCCCGCGCGAAGGTTGTACACGATTCAAGGTCTTGCCGCAGTGGTTGCAGGTCGCGTCCTTGTACTTGCGACGCTCAGTGCCCTCGAAGACGGTGAACTCGTCCCAAATTGACGCGCTTGGCCTCCCCCGCCGTGCCATGAAGCACCACGACGTTGTTGCCACCAGCAACAGCAACAACCACATAGCTGCAAGACGAAGATCGGTGGCGGGAAATTTGAAGTTGCCGGAAACTTGGAATGGCTACACTTTGATGTGTACCACATAATCAAGATGTTGAAAGGATGCAATAAGATGCAATTCGATGCAGTGCATCAAACCAACGGATGCCAATTTGGCATCCGCTAGTTCTAAACTGTAACCTAGAGCTGTGTTGTGGCTGGCAACCCCTAAAGCAACGATTCGACCAGCGAGAGCGTGGTATGCACTGAATGACCTTTCTTAGGCTTCCCTCTAAGTTTTGTATTACTCTGTGAGTCGAGGCATCAATACTGAACCTAGAGCCACTCTGTGGGGGGGACAAATGAGAAAAGCTTCTCGAGCCCGCTTCCTCTGGATAGAAGACCACTTCAATTGACGCTAACTTGGTCACAGGACTTTACATTGACTCCCACCGCCATGAGCGCACCAGAACTGGTGTACGATCTCACGGGGTCGTAACTCAGCCAACACGAAAGCCACAAACAAACATACAGACATGTTCGAGGAATTCAGTTTGGCCTCGGGTGAAGACGGCAGACTGCCTCGCTGTATAGTGCGAGCGTCCGTATCCTCTCCACCCGCGGCACAACTTCGGATAGCAGTTCATTATCTCATTTGCCTAGTCGCGAACAACCCAGTCAACCAACCCTCCCAAGATGCAGCTCCTCTCGACGATCGTCCTGCTGGCTACGGCTATTCACTGTGCGCAAGCCGAGCCCGAACGCAAGCTGCTTCGGACGGGCTACGAGTCGGGTCTCGATTTCTCCACCTTGACGGGTTCAACGGCGAGCGCTTCGACTTCGGCACTCTCGTCGATCACCAGCTTGTTACCAAGCTCGACTTCTGTATCTTCGCTGACCTCCGGTAGCGGCCTGAGCTCGCTTTTGAGTGGCGGTGGTCTCTCATCCCTCACCGACATGTCGTCCATCATGAGTGGCCTCTCCTCGCTGACTTCAGGCACCGGGACCGGCACCAGCGGCCTCTCCTCGTTGATCTCAGGCACCGGAACCGGCACCAGCGGTCTCTCCTCGTTGATCTCAAGCACCGGGACCGGGACTGACACGAGCAGCCTCACGAACCTCCTGGGCACTACCACCGGATCTTCGACCAGCAACAGTGTGCAGACGTCCACCACGGGCACCACCACTGGATCCTCGACCAGCGACAATGTGCAGACATCCACCACGGAGGCGACGGGTTCCGCTACTGCCTCCACCACGCAGGCGTCGTCGGCGTGAACACGCGAAGTTTGATCGAGTTGCCCTTTGTTGAGCTGGCAACTCCCAACGGAATGCATGTTGAGTTTTTGAAGCGTACGCCAAGCAGTCGGTTTGGCTGCGGGGAAGCTACCATGGGGTCCACGCTCCAGCATGGCTCGGTAGTCGCCATAATGCAGCTAAATACAAATCCAATTAGTATGTTTGTTACAGAAGACTCTAATGGAAGGCATCCAATACGCCAAGCGTCCAGCGAGCAAGGCGATTGGTGAAGTCGGGTGCAGGCGATGGTAAAGATTGAGATGTCAAGCTGTAAGCAGTAGTATCCGAAGAACCGTGCTCTAAGTTTGTGTACATCCTAGTATGCACTTTTGGTGAAATGTAACATAGTTGATGTAAGCAAGGAATGTATTTGTTCGTCCACCACGAATCAAAATCAATTCGAGGCTACGCAATGATAAACGCAAAAGTACATCTACTGGGTCCAGTAACTGGGGTCAAGAGCGCTTAGCCTCGCGCCGATTTCCAGGCATAGGCACTTACTCCGACCCCGACGTGGTCTGCTGCGTCGTTTGCTGCTCGGTCGAGTCGTCCGAGTCGTCCGCGCTGCCAGCCTCTTTCTTTCCCTTGCCCTTGCCGTGCTTGCCGTGTCCGTGGAAGCTGCCGTCGAAAGAGCCGTGCCACTTGCCCGGGCCGGGGAAGCTGCCGTCGAACGAGCCCGCCCACTTGTGGTGGCCGTCAAAGCTGCCGTCGAACGAGCCCTTCCGGTGGTGGGGTCCGTGGCGTCCGCCAACGTGACCGCCCCAGCTACCGTCGGGCATCTTGCCGTCGAAGGAGCCCTTGGGGTGGTGCGGGTGGTGGCCGCCCCAGCTGCCGTCGGGCTTCTTGCCATCCCACGATCCATCGTGAGGCTTGTGCTTCCTTGCTCCAACGGAGTCGGAGCCCGTTCCACTCAGCGTGGAAAAGTCGACCGACTTCGTGGAAGCGGAGCGAAGCATTTGGTGGCCTTCGGTGCATTGGGCGATGACAGCGAGGAGCGCGAGCGTCGAGAAGAACTTCATTGTCGTGTAGTGCTCGTCGGAGTTGTGAACAGGAGGAGGTGAATTTGGAAGTGAGCTTGGTTTAGCGACGCGATCCAGACCATCAACGAGATAGAGCGCATTGCGAAGGGAAAGCGCTCAATGTAGATTGGTGTCCGACGCGTGCTGTTAAAGCAGCTGGATGCAGGCCGCGACTCACGATACGGTTCGTCAAAGGAGTGTGGCCTGTGCTCAGGGGCTCAGTACTGCAGTGCAGGGGCTTCAGCTTTTGAAAGAGCACAAGAGAGATTGGCGGTGCTTTGATAGTTACCACTGGGCTCACGTGACTCGCGAGTCAACGCCGTAGGCTTCGAACAGCCGAGATAGCTCAGGAATCTCGAGATAGATATCAGGATAGAGCAACACCGTGCACCCCGCCAAACAAATCGCTCTGGCAACATAATCACCCAAGTGTGGCAACAAGAGTCTTGTTACAAGACTCGATTATGCGTGGATTTCACCATCCGTGGAGCGATGTGCTAGGCACTTCAACGTCGTGAGAGTTGTGCAACTCACGCCCAAACACTCTGGCTCACAAGTATTGTTGGGTTTCCGAGAAACCCCTTCGAGCAATGCGAGTTAAAACGCCGTGGTTCGCAACTAGCAGTTGGTATCACGGCATGGCGCTGAATGAAGTTTGTTAGTGCTGCACTTACACCAACACTGCTCTACGGGGGTGCTTTTTATTATTGGTGCAGTACATGTAGCCGATGTGTGCTGTTCATCGTATTGGTCTGGTATTTTAGTCTTCTTGCTAGTCAAGCACCGGCTAGGATATTCTCCAAATTATGGTGTGTCCTTCTCTTCGAAATACAATTTTGTGGGATACATGTATTCTCGAGTCGGAAGTGCTAGGAGGGAGAAAAAGATTGACTTCGTGGCGTCAGAAATGGTTTGCTATCGCGCAAAAAACAGGAGCTGCGTTTGCACACCACAACAAAAAGTCAAATACCAACGAAGCCATACGCTGTACACGATGGGAAAACTTACAACTGTCGTATAAGCGATGGCCGTTGAGGATCTAACGCAAGCGCTTCACCATACATGGCCTTTGCACGAGACCAATCTCCGCGCCGTTGTAGGAAACCTGCGTATTTTTCGTAGACGGATGCCAGCGACAGATTATCTCTGTGAGTTTGTATCTCTGCATGGGTGAGGTCGCCATCATCTCCAGCATTGTTTTGCTGCCTCCACGTAAACAGCAAATGCTCGAAGCAACGCTCTGCCGGTTCATTCTCCTTCAGGTCTGCCAGAACCAGCGCCAAGCGCAATTGATTCATCTGGTGAGATGGAGATAAGCTCAATGCTTTCTTGAGAATACGACGAGCTTGCAGAAGAATTTCGCCATTGCCGTTCGCCTTTGCAGTAAGGAGATCCGAGTATCCCCCTAAAATATTCACATCTTTTGGGGCGACATCCAGTGCCTTCTTGTAGCAAACCTCGCTATCGTTAAAATCATGATATTCTCGCACCAAGAAGTTCGCATAGTTAGCAAGATTCTTGGCATTCATGGGATCGGCTGCCAACGCTCGCCGAAAGCAGTTGCGAGCTTTTTCGGGCTCACCACAAGTTGTACAAAGGAACAGCGCATAATTACCCAGGTTGTCGGCGTGGTTCTCATCCAGCTCCAGCGCATTAAGATACACCCGTTCGATTTCGTCTCTGTGGCGCTGTGTTTTCTCCATGAACCGGGCCTTCATACCAAGTTTATCGGCCTGGGATGGAGCTGAAGTTGACACACCAGTATTTGACGCAGTACTCAGCAACACTCGATCCCGCCGTACGTGAAACGATGCTGCCGTTCGTAGCTCGCTGTGCAGTTGCCGGCGCTCGTGGGCACCCATCGTCTCCCACAGCTCAGGGTGTAAACCATTCGGCATCGATCTGCATCGAACCAGAACTGGCATCTCCGAAGCTGATCTGGTATCCTCCGAAGGTCTCGGGTTCGTCCAACCGTTGTGCACCGAAAAAAGAGAGTCCAAGCTTAGCTCGAGTTGTTGAATCTGCTCCATTAGAGCTGCTTCCTCTTGTCTAGTTTCCTTGGAGATAGAGGTCTCAGATTCGAGAGCTTGGGAGTTAGCCACAGCCATGGCCTCCTTCGTCCGCTCAGCCAACTGCTTCAGTACTGCTTGACGCTTCTCAATCAGCAGCAATGCGTCTTCCTGAACGAGCTCTAGTGGGAGCTGGTTACTGCCGCTCGAAGAAAGCACATCGCACGTAACAAGCTCATGACCGAAGTAATTATCCTGAAGCCGTCGACGCTCTCGCTCCAGAGCCTGCAACTTTGTCGAAATTTCACCCAGAGAAGTAGCAATTCCAGCCTCCAATAGTGCTCGCTCCAGTCGCTGCTGTCGCTCCTGACGAGCTGTGTGCAGTTGCGCTCGCACCTCAAAAAGCTCTCGTTGTTTTTCATTGGTATCTTTTGCACTTGTTCCAGCGATCTGGGGCTCATTTTTCGCCTTCTTGAGTCCGGTAAAAGAAAGTTGCGGCATCAATGACGTTGCATTCAGCTGCAGCTCCGGATCAGCATTTAAATTCCCTTTCAACGTGTCATAAAAAATAAATTCCGTTGCCGTCGAGTAATCACTCGAGCTCGTCTCGGACTTGGCGTCCTCTTCATCCTCGTCACTCCTTTGGCTGCTGGTTAAATCGCAGCCTTCTGGCCGTTCTTGTTTGTGACTGTACGCGTGCATCAGTCTCTGAATAAGAGCATGTCGTCTCGCCTCCCCTTTCAGCCCTGACGTTTGAGTCGAAATCTGCCGCAGCTCCAACGCGCTCCGGAGCTCCGCCAGCGACAAATTCTGCAGCCCACGCACTTCTTCGACGTCACCTCCTTCTTCATTCAACTTCACGTCACCACTAGCCACCCGTGCGTGGTGCAGTCGTCTCGCCAATTCATCTCGTCTCGCTTCGCCCCTCAAATCCCCCGTCGCTGTCGACACCCCAAGCGCCGCCAACGCGTCTTTCAATTGGGACAACGACAACGTCGCCATCTTGTTATGTGTAAGAAGAGGAGAACTACCGATTGAGCTAATTTAAGCTACTTCTTGAAATGTACGTTGAAGTATACTTCAAGTAGCTAGTAAAAATAAAATAAATAACGACAAATCAAAATCAAATTTGGAATGGTACAAATGGCATTAATAATTTAGGATAGGCAAGCTCGTCTAGTTGGTCTCTTGGGCTCTGCGTAGCGATCCGCGAGCGAACATGACGGACTCGTCGCCCATTGCGAGCATGTGACGGGCCTGAACGCCGGTTTCTTCTGTGGCGGAGGCGGAGACTGCAGCAGCTGCGAGTGCCATGGCGACGACAGCGAGGCAGCGGACGAAGTTCATTGTGTTGTGGTGGTGGAGATGGTAAATCGGGAACTGAGCTGAGTTTCACAAGACAGCAGCGCCCCAAGTCACACGGTCTCATGCCGAATGTCCACAAGTTGCCTTTCTATACCGGTGCGCTATCCTGAGCTAGCCGAGTGCATACAAAAGCCAAGTGTAGTGGTGATTCAGATGGAATTGAGAGGGCAGGCGTCAGCACCTTCAGCTGATGGCCACTCACCGCGAAGCCACAAATTGCCGGTCTTGGCGACTTTTGCCGTTGGTGTGACTCACTCCACAGGGTGAGGACACACGACTCCAAGCAAACCAGATGCAATCCAAGCAACATTTCGCAGCGGCAAATGGGAATGTCTCGAAGTTTGTATGGGGGCTGGGATGATTTACTGCTCTTACTCGTTAATTTACGCTGATCTGAATAGTGGCCCCTAACTTCAACTTGGAGCAGTTCTGGAGATACTCGTTGCTACAGCGAATGATTGACAGTTTGAATAGCAGACTTTACACGCTCACTGCGTCAGCAATGTCAATTGATATCGACTTCCTTGGGACGAGGGAAGGCTCGGGCTCAAAAGCTCGGGTCACTTTTCCAGTTGGAGCACGAGCAGCAAGAACAAGCCCCCACCATGGCTGAAGCGACCAAGACTACGGAAACGACTGGGAAGGCGACGTTCAGCTCGCAACACGGCGCTGTGTTCCGCTTCTCAGTGACTCCAACGAGGATCTGGCTGGAGCAGCAGACCACGAAGCAGCAATGGTGAGTGGTATTTTATCTAGTAGTGGGTGGGTGGACCCTTTGGGTTCTAACATGTACGTTGCACAATTCTAGGCAATGCAGTGTGTCGTCTGTCAACGACTTCGCTCTCAAGGGTGCCGGAATTCCCCACGCGATCGTGATGGACTACCTCGCAGTGAGTTATTTGGTCGATGAAGGATTGTGTTAAAACATGATCTAACGGTGGTTTTTGTGTGTGTTGTTTGTTGTTCCAGATGAGTCTTGGAAGCTCCACACCGAGTCGAGACACGGACTACGAGGTGGACCTCATCCCGATGAGCGAAGGTCGTATGCGTCTCGATTTCTTGCTGAAATTTTCGATCGCCGACGTCGTGTGGAAGCCGGAGTACCAATTCGTGTTGCAGCCGATCGAAGTCACGGAGACACAAATGCTGACGGCGAAACTGCAAGACGCCAACGACACCTTGGAGCGTCTTCACACGATTATTCCTGCTTGGGTGGTGGGTAGTAGTTGTCATCCGACGCCCCGAAATGAAGCTGCGATGCAAATTGTTGCTTTGAGAGGGACTCAATCGTGGCTGTACCTGTGCACCCTGACCAAGCGTGTCTTGGAGAACTCTGGCACGCATGTCGAAGCTGTTGCGGAGTGGAGCACAGCTGTTGTTCACAAGTCCATTGACGTCGTGATGAAGTATTGGTCGGTCGTCCGGGATACCGCGGCGCAAGCTGGTGGTATGGCCCGTCAGCTCGTGTTGGACCAATACGCCGCCACGACGGACCATTGAGCAGCGTTTCAAGCCAGCAAGTATGTTTCTTCTTGCTAACGTTATTTCCCATTTTGGTCTAGTCTATTTGCTTAGCATCTTAAGCTATGGAATCTCTCAATACATTGACGTGTCGACGTGCGTAGTACCAGAATTATATGATTTTTTTCTTCGCAAAGTCCCAGACTAAAAGTCTCAAAAGTTGTTTGACCATCCGCAGAGGTGAGAGATTCGTCTCAGTTGCTGAAGAGAGCGAAAGAACAATGGTCTCGTGTCGTCAAGCCTTTAGTACCTTCCCGTCGTGTGCTGGGTCTCCGTTCTTCTGCCGCGTCGTGGATCGAAATGACGGATTCGAGGTAGAACTGTTTGACCGCGCTTCGACTGCTTGATGGAGAAAAAACTTTCATCAAAGTTGTTGTCAGGCTCCCAATAAATTGTGCCACCCCCGCCGACCACATACAGTTTGACGCTTGCGAACGCGATTCCTCGAGCAGGTGGAGGCGTAACATCACCAACACTAGTGATATCACACAATGGCCATGCAAGTTGCCAAAAAGATCACTGCAAGACTGAAAAGCCAAGATAATCCCTTGCGCATTGGGCTTGGGTGGCTCTTGATCGTGGTAGCATCCGTGCTCGTAGCTTTGTTGCTCAGCTCCAGGGCCATTGCAGCCACGTTGGCTCGTAGCCCGATCTTCTCACGCTGCTTGGCGTTGACTGGCTCGAGCATAAAATTCAGAGTGGGGTTCCAGTAGCAACCTTCCATCCCAAATCTCAGACGGAGCTGCAAGATGACGAGCTTTTCGGTCTGCTCAATTAGATCCAGAACTACTTCTTCCGATGCGTGTCCAGATCCGAGCCCACCAAGACCAATCTACACGGACATTGGGTAATGAGTATGAATGAAATGCCACACGTAGTGAACATTCCATCCCACCTTGAAAAAAGCAGCCACTTTGTCGATTGGGATTCTCGTCGTGCAATCTGCGAACAGATCAAGCGTGCTGGCGTCACAAGGCAGGACCTTGCAGGGCAGCAAAACCACGTGAACTCACGTCCTCACCCTCTGAAAATCACTCAAATTGGCACTCACCATCCACTTTCCGTTGCTTAAGTGACTGAAACAGGCTTTGTGCACGTTTCGATCATGCTGCGCCACTCCAACTGCCGCTCGGATATTGCTTTCAAGGTGTACCAAGGAGCTGCGGAGGTTGTTAGCGTCTACGACTACACGTGCGGTCTGTTTTCTATGGGGATTTCGACGACCTACGTCCACACGATTTTTGTTGAAGTGAACGATACGTTGAGTGTCAAGTACGTTGGCGGCGGGACGCTCTACTTGGGCGACAGCTTCATGGACGTGCTGCTGTTGCCACCGACCATGCAGTAAAAAAACAGTTCGCGCGATATTTTCCTGTCGTTCGGCTTTTGCTGACTTGCCATGAATTTTCAGTGGAGAATTCCAGAAAAGATGCCCGAAGACTTCGTGCACTATCGTCAAAGTTGGTCTGCGGATTTCCCCTACACAACTGCATTAATCATTTTCGATTTTTCTTCACACATCACTTTCTTATTCTAGTCTTCGATATCACTTTTCCTGACCATGAATTCAAGAATTTCGGGCGGTTGTGCAGGAGTCGCAACTGGAGCTACCGCAACAACGACGATAGTTCCGGTCGTTCAAGCACTTGGATTTACTTCTTCTGGCATTGCTGCCAACTCAGCAGCAGCAGGAATGATGTCGAGCGCGGCTATTGGTGCTGGAGGTGGCGTTGCAAGCGGAAGTACCGTCGCCGTTTTGCAAGGCATTGGCTCTACTGCTGCCGTTCCTCTGGGCATCGCTGCAGCTACGGTGGCAGTTCCTGCGGCAATTGGCGTTGGTGTTGGTGCGATCTTCAGCGGCCTCTATAAAGACAAACTTGTCTCCACAAGTGCATACGAGCAGTGCGGTACCGAAGGAAATTGCTGGATCGTTGCTATCGAGAAGGGCCCTGGGAACGTGCGCGTGCTCCGGTACAACAATGAGAGCGACGCTCGTAAGCGATTCCGGAAGAGCTGGTCGATTCGGATTCTTTACAGTCCCGATGGCAAGGAGGTCACTGCTGCTGGTTGGAATCGCTGGGCGCATGCAACAATCCGCCGTGTGATGAAGAATGAGTATTTCTCAGTTTAGTGATTAGCTCGTGGGCCTTTAATGTATGCGCTCTACAATTGAAGTTGAAGTGGTTGACCTCGGTGGCTCATCAGCTGGTTGAGACGACCATGACGCGGAGCTTCACAGTATCTTGAAGCCATCAACTTCCTGTCGATCGCGTCCATGGCGGCGGTCAAAGTAATCCACTTGGGCTTTGATGGAGTAACCCCCCCCTCGCACACAACCAACCGACATCGACAAAGATGTGCGTGCAACAGTGGGCAGGACCTCGTCACTCTCGATTCTGCAGTGAAGACAGCTAGCTCTACATCATGTGGTCCTTCCTCTCTAGCAACGCGACAGCCCTCCATCGCACGCCCGAATTCCCACTGCAAGTTCTTCAAGAAGCCATCGAGACTCGAGACGAAATGAAAGTCTGGAAAGTGCTCCGCAAGCAGCGCATCCGCGACGAACTCGTTCGCAGCACCACGACGCACAAGGTTCCTAGCGATCCGCAGCAGCACAAGTACAACGTCTTCACGTGCGTCGAAGCTGCCGTGCATTGCGACATGCCCCGAGTCGTTCTCGCAATGTTCCGATACAATCCAGCGGACGTTCGACTGGCAACGTGGTACGCACTCTACCGACTCAAGACAGTGAAAGTCTCACCTGAGCTAATGGATCTCGCTCGAGCACAACGTCGTGCTTGGCTATGGGATCAAATCGGAGCGTTTGTGCTGCTCCGACAGTGTAAAATGTCAACAAGTAGGCGACAAGAAGGAGAAGTGGGTGCTGTCCACCCTCTGGCTGCCATTCCGGACGAAGCGTTCAGGATCATTGTGAGTTTTGTCGACCTCCACGAAAGCAAAGAAGCTCGAATCCTGCAGTTCCTCATCGAAGCGCGACCGTGTCTAATATGCTCCAGACTGTGCATCCCAGGCCATTGCAAGGCCAAACGGCTACGCAAGATGGAGCGACGGGCTTCCCGACGAAGCGCGACTTCATCCTCTAATTAACAATAACCCCTCTCCAGTAATAGTCACCCCACACATAACTATTTCCAGATCATCATATATACACAGTACTCCTTTCTCTAGAGAGTCATTTCTGATTTTGCGGCGACCGATGCGATGCCGTCGCCCTGCAGCGCCTGATGCCACGAGCGTCTCTCGCTTCCATGAAGCTCTCCACTTCGGTCGCGTGGACGCCGCGCGTCGTTTGATCCACCAGAACCCGTCGCTGGCTAACGCGCGCTCGTCGTCGAGTCCCCACGCGACGTCGCTCATGGTCTCCACAACGAGTGATATACCTCCGTTAAGGAATATCCTAACTTTAGTAAAACTTTTACTTGCCAAGGGGGCCTCGCTCCGGACCAAGAACGACCATCGACGGACTGTTTTAATGGCAGTTTGTGCCTCTGGAGCCCACCCAAACGTGGTCAAATGTCTGTTAGACCACGACAGTTTGAACTCAAACCGTAGAGTTTTACTATGGAGTGACCAAGACGCTCAAGGTCTAACGGCGCTCGGACTCGCGTGTTTCAATGGCCACGGACGACTGGCGTCCTTCATTTTGGACCTTTTGGGTCCAGACGAGGAAATTGGGATCAATTCGCCGTTGCACGCGCTCCATTTTGCCATCAAGAGCAGAGACGAACGGAGTGTGATGGATTTACTACGCAACAGGAAGTTGCGGTGGGGGATCCGAGAGAACCGACGAGAGGAGAAGCTGGTGGTTCATGGAGAGTGGAACCAGCCCCAACTTCAGAGAGAGGAGGGAGATAATGTTGAAGAGGTGACGGTCTCCAGTTGTGTGGCTGCCGCGGTGAAGCAAGAGATGGTCCATGTGGTGACGGAGATGCATCGACTGAACCGACGATGTGTGGGCCATGCCACGTGGTTCGCTTTGTGCTGTGAAGAGAGCACCTGCAAACGAGGGGAAA
This sequence comes from Phytophthora europaea, assembly GCA_030463285.1. NCBI lineage: Eukaryota > Oomycota > Peronosporomycetes > Peronosporales > Peronosporaceae > Phytophthora > Phytophthora europaea. The sequence goes on from JAHQIV010000659.1 coordinate 14,671, forward strand.
TGGAGAAGATCGCCCGAGTCAGACCCGAATTCGCGGACATTGCAGATCTCCATCGACGAGACTGCATTTGGGAACGTATACAACTTTTGTTCTTGGTGCGATATGCTTCAGAACGAAATGGGAAATCGAGGCAGCTGAATATTGTGGCAGAGCTGCCTGATAGTTTGTTTCGAATTGTGGCGGAGTTTCTCAAGCCGCAGTTTGACGACGCTGAGGAGACACAGAAGGAGAGGTTCAAGTCCGTGCTGGATCTGACGTCGTGGTAAACCTTGTAGGGTAGGTATCCTGTGAGGCCGTACGCCGTCCAATTTGACCTGTAAATGTACTTTTGAAGAGCGTGCATTTTGTTGCATGTTTTGCATCCAAATTTGAAGATGTTTTAGTGCATGCACTTCGAAATAATATTTGCGTGTTTGCTTTTTATAATACATGTTAGCGCCTACGCATTTGAAAGTAAATTCGTGTCAAATTTTCGTGCCAGCCATTCCACCAAATCCCACCTTGGCTATTCCCCATTGAGCACTGCTCAAGATCATGTGGAAAGAGTACAACTCATCACCGACCAAAATATTGTTAAAAATTTGTTGCCTCATCTTTTCGGAGCCGGAAGGAAGTTCAGGCTCCGTAACGATGATTGGCAAGGGACGTCAGGCTGAAGCCCTGGAGAGAGATGCAATCGAGCATTGCCGGTTTCTCGCCGGTGGCGAATCGTTGTCTGTATCGTGTTCATAGCGATCAAAATGCCCCATGCACTCTGCATCAGCTGTCAACCTGGCAAAGTTGCGTAGCGTAAGTGCGTTTTCGTAGAACTCATACGTCAGTGTAGTGCTTGCCGCATAAAAGGAGGATGTCGGTACAGGGGAAAGCAACAGGATCGGTTGTCGCCAAATCTGTGCTCACCTCCGTTCCTATCCAGTGCATAGTATCCACTTCCCAATTCCGCGCGAAGTTCGACATGCGGCGAGCCTTCACTGTGGTGCTGGTGCTTGCCATCGTCTTTGCTGTCGCCAATGCTGTATCGGTGTCTACGGAATCGAAATTCCCGATATCGCCACGCTCGTTCAGTGATAACCCAGACGATGTTTCTACCAAAAGGCTCTTGGGCAGTATCAAGGCGGTGGATGAGAACGAAGAAGAGAGGGCAATCACTATCCCTGGTTTGGCAAAGATTAAGGACTGGATTGCGGCAAACATATCAAGATTCAGGACATGGTACAGCAACCGCAAGCAAGCCAAGGGTTGGCTGAAGGAGGAGAAGACACCAGATGACGTTTTCAAGCTGCTCAAGCTTGATGAAGATCTTGACACGGTCCTCAACAGTCCGAAGCTGACCTCGTGGGCAGTCTTTTTGGTCAAGTACAACAAAAAGAACCCAGGGAAGGGGACAACTTTGCTCGGAATGCTCACCAAGTACTACGGAACAATTCCTGTGGCAAAGACACTTGAGACAGCGAGGCTAAACCCAAATGGTGGCACGTTTAAACTCGCTAATAGGCTTCAGGGGCATCAGTTAGTGGCCTGGCGTCGAAATGGGCTGTCGACAGACGTGGTGTTCGACATGCTGAAGCTCGGCGATGATAGTGTGGAAAAACTGCTTTCGAACCCAGCGTTGAACGTTTGGGTCTATTACTTTACTCGGTCGAACCGTCACAACCCGGACAGGGAAGTGAATATGATAGCGAAATTGAGGACGCATTACGACGACATCGCGTTGGCGAAGGAAATTGAAGCGGCGGCGAAGGAGAAGCGAGCAACGAATGCAATTGAGCTTTTGCAAACTGCGCAATTCAAAACGTGGCTACTTGAAGGAAAGGATCCGCCCAAAATCTTCAAAATGCTGAAGCTAGAGACGACGAAATGGCCTTATGACACCAATGTGGATGTTTACCGCGCTTACCGCGCGTATTACAAAGAGAGTAAAGGTAGATGAATGATGGCAATCCGGGCTTGACTATTGAAGGGGCAACCATTTCGTTTTAATCTGTCCACAAGACTTTGGGTTCTCCAGTACTCGAACAAACAGTGAAGTCCTTGAGGGTTCTCACAAAGTCCAGTACGAAGAGCACTTGCCGTGTGGTTCGCAACATAAAGTCCGAATCTCTCGATTCTCGCCAGAGCGTTGTAGAGTATTACACAAACGGGCAAGAACATCTCTTCGTCCTCGTCACCTCGGGTCTTAAGTGTTACTGGAACAGGCAGCCTCCATTGATGGGAAAGTTGGGATTCCCAGTACAGTGCATTGTATACGTCACAAAATGCAGGGTATCCATCTTTTCGTATCGCTATGCGAAAAGTGGACAGTGTCCATCATTTTCTAGCCAAGATGTCAATCAAGGTCAACGCGCTCATTGCGCAATTCTCCAGTCGAGATGAAGGTGATCCAAGTACTGATCGTCGTCGCTTTGGCCATCTCAGGCGTCTCCGCTGCAAACTCCACAGCAACAGCAACAACCGCCACAACCTCCTCCTCTTCCTCGGCCGCGACTTCATCCAGTGTCAGCGCAGCCTCCTCAACGGCTTCGTCGACCAGTACCAGCGCCTCTGCATCCACGTCAAGAACCTCCTCGTCTGGCTCGGAATCCGCCGCGTCGGCGAGTAATTCGAGCTCCGACTCGACCTCAGCGCAGAGCAGCTCCGACTCGACCTCGGCCCAGAGCAGCTCCGGCTCATCGTCCAGTTCGTTCTCGCTCTCATCGACGGGCGGTGCGATCGCCCCTCGATCCGGTTCTGCGCTCTCGAGTTCGGATGGAAATCCTCAAATATCTGCAAGCTTGGGCACCGTCGCAGCGGTCGCTGTTGCAGTCGGCGCCTACTTTGTGTAAGTAGGGGCGACGATGTCAGTGATATGGATAGACTACATGCAGTAGGCATGATCCACTATTATACTAAGTACGTAGCAGCTATCACTTTACCGGTATATCATCTACATGTATACTTTTGCTTGAGTTCAACTCACTTAGTGGGTCATAGATGCGAGTAAGGTGTCCAACGATGGGTCTAAGACGCGTGCTTCAACGATCCTCAATTATTTGGTCTTTATTCGTCTTGGATCCTACAATGCTCGAAGGTGCTAAGCAGATTATCCTGCATCAACTGATAGAAGCCCCGCATTTTGTCGCTGATAGTCTTGAGAAAAAATCTCTCTGCTTGTGCTGCGTGTGCGGGTGCATTGGGTGCCCTCTCCAACTTGTATTGTGCCTTTCAAAGCTTTTGGCGAATCGGGCTGAAAAAAAGCCTTTTT
>JAHQIV010000660.1:0-17902 GCA_030463285.1 Phytophthora europaea
CTGCACCTGGGAGCTTGGCGATCGTGCGCTGCACGAACGCATCGATGCGCTGCAGGTCAGGGTCGCGCGCAACGGCCGTCTCCCAGTTGAACCGCAGGCGCGGCGACGTGCTCAAGACGTTGGTCATGTGATCTCAGAAAAACAAAAGTGAAGCGTTTCTAACGGATCCAGACGCCCCTGGGGAAGATGATGTTCTCTGGATATTTATATATAGAGTTGTAGGGGGATCGAGAACCGTCACAGATCCTGTATAAACGCATAATTACACATCTTTGTATTAGGTACAGTATTAAAATGGCAGGCAGGATTATAATACTGGCAATTTCCAGGATGACGTGCAGGATTAATCCTGGATGAGCGAATCCTAACTTAAATGAGTACCCATATGAGGAAGTTTGGAGAGGATTCGTTGAGGACGCGGAAGATACGTCATGACATGATTCATTCAGGTCTAATGGTATGGTTGGATGTACATAATTCTAGACGATGGACTCACTCCGCAACAAGTAGGTGGCTGGAAACATGATCATTCTCTACGTTATGAAACACGACACATGAAAGTTGCATGCATTAGTCATCGCGCAAGCGGTTATTCCTCTTCCAATTTCCGTTAGACTACTGTGCCGCTTAAGTCTGCGGGACGTCGTCGTCGTCATCACTGCCCTCGACACCCGGACCAACATTTCACGCCCACTACGTCGTAGGTCTTCTTCTTCTTGTTCAGACTCGTTGGACTCGTCATGCCCTGAATCACTCGGCGTCATTGAAGAAACTGAAACATGATCTGGCCGATGCCCATGAGCTGGACGATGAATGAGCGCTGGACAAGGACCATGATCTGGCCAATGTCAGTGAGCTAGCCGATGGCCGATGACCATCCTTGAGCTGGTCGATGACCGTGGGCTGGACGATGAATGGGCGCTGGACTGAGACCATGATCTGGCCGATGTCCGTTAGCTAGCCAATGACCGTGAGCTGGCTGATAGCCTTCCATGAGCTGGCCGAGGACCATGAGCTGACCGATGGCCATGAGCTGACCGATGGCCATGAAATCGAGCCGCCGGCGTAGAGTTGGAGCGCGATATCGAGTGCTCGGACTTGAACGCTTGGCGGTGCGGGTGGATGCGCGAGTTTGGCGTCGATACCAGACTGATGCGTGGCCTGCTCGCTGCGTCGCCAAACCAGCAATGAACCACTAGCAGCATCAGGCCGTTGCTGCTTGATGATATTTTTGCCGGACCATCCTGGTGCTCTTGTCAAGCTACAGCTGTTTTTGTCCTTGTGCCCTCCGGACTACAGGAAACACAAATATCCTTGTTCCGCTCGCTGCGCTCCCTGCACACCGATATTTTACCGTACTCAAACCCGGCCGAACTCGGCCGACTACTTCGGCCAGCTGCTCAACTACGCTATCGGTGCCGTCGTCGTCAAACCTCTCTGGCTAAGCACAAGCTGCCGGTCGTCCTTGGCGGAGGCATGCCTTGTTCCTGAAGATCGAGATGTACAGCTTGTAGGTAGGTGGCAGAAACGCCTGGCTGGCGCGAACGATTTGGCGTTTGATGCACAGCTTTAGAATCTTTTGTAAGTTGTTGTGAGAAAGTTGCCGACTGCAGGGTATTGAAAAAGACAAACCTTTGTAGGCAAACATAAGTTGGTACAAAGCATCCCGAAATAGTTGGAAGCAACACGGTTGCTGAAAGAATCTAAGGTTATTAGAGAAATTTGGATGTAGACCTTTATAGTGCGGCTATGATTTTGACCCGACTCAAAACTTGGTTTTTTGTGATTGCTCGTGAGCAGCGCTAGCTTTCTCGTTTCTGCTAGCTGTATGCGTTATCTACTGCTTTACGACAATTTCTAGACGCTTAGGTACATGTATGGTAGTAGAAAAAGCGCGAATGGCGGCTCTAGAAAACCAATTTTCAGGTGCCGCACCTATAATTCCCGGCGCGCACTGTACACGATACTTGCTGGGTGGGAACACCGTAGTACTAGTAAATCATTATGATATGACGCTGTTACCAAATATCCAGAGCTTCCCGGGCCAAGCACGACATTAGTTCGACTACGGGTGTTGGTTCGAATCCCACTCGTGTCTCCAATACCGGTAATAATCATGGGCGCGCGACCAACGGAAGCTCATCAAGCAGCATGGTGTTCTTGCCCTTCAGCTTCATACTAATCTTGAGGCGTCTACTACCACATGTTGCTCTCGTGTCGAACCATTATATTCTATCCAACTCTAACTTTACCGTCCGTGAAGCCAAGCACACACTAGAGTTTGTCATTCAGGCAACATTCACATCCATTTAAGGTAACCTGTTTAAAACCTGCAGCTTGTGAGAATTTGTGCTCGCGCTGCACAAGTGCAAGCACTGACTGACACGTTCGGTCGGCCCTCCCGGTCTCCAAATCGGAGTTACTGGGGCCGTCGTATATGTACCGACACACCTTAGTAAAAGGGATACCGTGATTTGGAGGGTGGACTTGCCTTCCGTGATGATCTTGCCTGTCATTTTGCTGCTCACAGGAAAAGTAGAATCCGTTGCGCAGCATCCGGACGCAAGTGTCCATGCACCGGCAGCAAGACGTGCTTGTAGTCGACGGCTCATTTCCCCGTCGTTCCACGACCCAGGAAAGTTGTGACGACCCCAAATTAAAGTCCCGTCGAATCCGTAGCACAACACTCCAGTAACTTTAACAGCGGGCAACCAACCTGGAGCAGCATACGTCGATTAATGTTGAGATGACCCAGTTCGTGCAATAACACCAGTACTCACCATCGAAATACGCGTTCTGTAAGTCACTTGCTGTAGGAGCACGAACAGCATAGTTCTTGCCGTCGGCGACGCAAACACACCTGTGAATGATAGGTTCTTCGAGTGTGACATTTGCAGCCCTCCGCTTTTGGCCACTGAACAATGGTCAATTGATCCTAGCTGCAGGAACCTCAAGAAGAGCATTTTCTAGTGCCTTCTCTGCATTCTTGAGAACGCGAGACAGCGTAGCTGGTGGCCCACCGAACAGCCCACATAATGTTTTTGCCTCCACTGCCGCAGTGTAAAAATCAAGAATGCAGGCTAAAACAGTGTTCTTGTTCTGGGGTCTCTGAGGCCGTCCACGCTTTCCGGGCCCGCTTTTCATCTCGAAAATGCAGCCAGCAACACGTTGAGCTCCCGAACAGGCAACGATACTGTTACCATAAATCCACTGTCATCTTGTATTGCAAACATAACGGACCATGGACTTGGCAAGGCGAAATGAGCATGCTAGCTGTGAGGTAGTTGTGCTCACGCATTGTTAAGCGAATGCGCAACATACCTATCATCTTCTTCGCTCAGACCTTCTTCTGATGATACTCTTGTCGCCTGCGCGCTGAATCGAGTACAGTGATGACTTGGAATAGCGACCCACTCCAGTGGGTTATTGCTGCTGCTGGAAAAGCTGGACTAAGAGAGATGTGGCAAGCTAGCCTTTCTATCCCGCGCCTTTGTGTCATTTGTGGAAGGCCGGTCGCGCACAAGCTCAACACAAACTTTGCACAAGCTGTGGAGCAAACTGCTCACAAATTTCTGGCTGTGCGCCATTTGGTCTGTCGTATGTGTTTTTGTTTTAAGTCACCCAATAACCTATTTCGCTTCTACAACCCCACACAATAATTTATTTTGCCTTTCACGATACGGACAAATTTCTACCAACGGTCATCATTTACAGTCTAGTTTTTAACCAATCAACGTGACGTTTCATAAAGACATGCATTTCTTGCCGGATAGTTCTGTGCGAAGTTTCCATTATCTATTTCATGGCATGCCTCGTATATAACTGCAATAGCAGTTTATAAAACCCTGGTCGCGCATGTAAGTTCGGGTGAGCCGTCTGGACGTGCGACACCATGCGTTTTGGGCGTGTACTTGCGACACTTGCCACCGGTCTTGCTACCCCGTGGTTTCTCCCTCATCGTCCAAGCAGGGGGTGAAGTAGAAGTATGAAATCGGCTTCGGCGTGAAGGGATTACTTCAAACGTTACAAATCTGGGTATTCAATATCAACAAAGGTGGGATTTCAATGTATTTTGAAATGGTTGAGGACTAGGATTCGACCAACAGGCGTATGCAGTGTCCATATGAATGAGGTCTAGCTAGAAGATCTTGCCCGTGACGTTGAGACCTAAGCTGGCTGAAGATTCCAGAAGATCTGCGATTTCATCGAGCTCGAATTGCGCTTGATGTCCATTTTGAAAGCGAACGGTCCATCTGAAAATTCCTGTTGGGCCTTCGCAGTCAAGCCAGTCCATGATTTGTCCAAGTACGTACCAATGGCCAAGCTATTCGGGGCTCAATCGGCCAAGAATGCCTCCGACATGTAGTTCGACAAGGTGGGTACTACGGGTTCTACGAATTCGTCGATTAGACCTTCGCCGTAGTGAGATCAAGTACATGTATGCATGAACAAGGGCGATTCGGAGTAGTTAGGGCGGTTGTAAGTAACTTCACCAACATCATCCTCTGTTGGTTTTGAGCGTCACGAGCACTTTAACTTTGCGCCATCAATAGTCGGAATTGACGCTCCCGTTCCTCACGCGCTGCTTCTCGCTCTTCACGTTCCCGCCGAAGCTCAGCTTCACGAGCTGCTTGACGCTCATCCATCATCATCAATACACCGATCAGGCTAGCGTCAGACCCTCCCGCAGACGATGAAGATTCTGATGCCACCTTGTCCAACATTTTGTCCAAGCGAATACGTCGTTAAGCGTTTGGCTCAAATAGGTAGTTGCACTACCGGTTTGCTGGTTGGAGGTAGACTTTGGTAAACTGCTTGACAAATGCGCCAACTGCGTCGGCGTGAGACCTGATTAGCAGTCAAAGGTGTCGCTGGTGGTCTGGCAACAGCGTCGTGATATTGACGAGACGCTGGTAAGGCCGCTGAGAGGTTGTAGCCACTACTAGCAGCAGACGTGTGCAACATAGATAAATCGCAGCCCTGTCGGGGCGCAAATTCGTCGGCTGTGGCGTACAGCTCCACCGGATAACTGTCAAGTCGAGCCACTTCATATTCGTCTTCAGACCCATCGATGTCTGGCTCTTCATCAGGCTCGACGTTGGCGTTTTCAGCGGAGTCAGACGTCGTCGTGCAGCGTACTAACCCCACAACGTGCCTCGATCTGTCTAAAGGCGATTTTGGCTCGTTTCACCTCCGACAGGTAGTCTGGGCCCCCGTTGGTTTACGTTTGTTCTTCAAAAGTATGAACTTTCGTTTGAGACTCTCTCCGTCGCGGTCAGGCCAACCGGACGGTAACTTTGCATTGTACATCGACGCAACACTGGTTCACTGCTCTGATCCGAAGGGTAGCCGGTATTCGACGATACCAAGCATACCTATCATAGCATGTAAGTTGGCCCGTTCCTCTCCGTCTTGGTATAAGGTAATAGTGTACGTACGGTCGAATTCAGCCGCGCGAAAGTTCTTCCCCTTCGTTTTTTTGCCTCCTGTATTCATCTTACTCGACAAGTCGCTTATACTGTAGACGATGCTGGTGTCGATATGAAAATTGAGACTGCACAAGCCTCCCGAGAACAGCGTGGATTGAGGTAGAGGGCGTCCTTGGCGTCCGAGAATATAGCTGGACGACAACGTCTTCGAAACTGATAACTGGCGTTATTGTTGGTTCAAGTTTGTGCTGCGACGAATGTGCGCTGACGCAAGTTTGTTCAGACTGGTTTTAGGCCAGAGTATCGCTAGTGTCGAGTTTGTGCGAGATTTTCACATCGCTTGTGTCGGACTTGTGCGCGCACACATGCTTCTGCATGTGTGATTTTTGGAAGTCGCCCATTGACGAAGCAAGCTGGACAAATACAAATAAATTATGTTATGGGAATTTTGCATGCATTAATATTGGCATATATATTTAGGTAATCCTGTGCGCGACGCTAGTGTCGCCGCAACCAGGACGGTGTTGCCATAGGTGAGCCAGGAGGCTTCAAACCGGTTCGCGCGGTCGGTGGGGTTTAAAAATGAATATTGACATTGTATGCAAGAATTGAGTCAATCAAAATACAGGATTTGAAACAGGACTTTTTTGTTCGTTGTTTCAACACCTAAACACATTAGTCTGTCATAATGATTACTTCGGCCTTACTGTTAATAACAACGTTTCTCCTGCTCTTGTTCAGATAACGACTCATTTCGACTGTAGTAAGCTTGTTTTTGTAATTTGCATACGTGTTGGGCTTTTAAACGAATTAAGATAAAACTGAAAGGGTGAATGTATTTTAACCGTGGGGGTCTTTCGAAAAGTCATCCTAATCGCAAATCCGACAAACTCAAATTTTGCAGCAAACTGAGGGTTAGGGGATGCAAAGCTGCTCGTATTTTGCTGAGATGATTTTGCGGTCTCTGCAGAATGCGACACAAATAGCGACATCCAACCAAAGTTGACTGGAATGTGTGTGCTTCATGTTCTGGCTAGTAGTTTCAGCTTCATTATCAGATTCAACACAATAGCTAGAGGAAGAGGGTGGTCCGCTCCAGAGACGCTGTACATGCTGGGGCTTGTCGAGCAGATCCTGCAGCTCGTAGGAAACCTGTGGAATGCCGTCCAGCTACAGTACAACACTGGACTGCCCAACAGCTTTGCTGCCCGCGATGCGGACTCGATCTAGAGGAAGTTCTACACGCTCAAGAACACGCGCGAGCCTACAGGAGACCATAGCTGCCCGCGATGCGGACTCGATCTAGAGGAAGTTCTACACGCTCAAGAACACGCGCGAGCCTACAGGAGACCATAGCTGCCCCACTAACGTCGCTCTAGCTAAGTGCGTATATCGCCTCATTGAGGGGCGCTGCGGTGTGTTGGTGCTGGATGATACGGACGCACCCAGTCTGCCATCCATCTGACGGTGCAGTTGCTGCGCCTCAGACGACACAAGTTTTTGAAGTTGCGGTATCGCAGACATCGATAGCTTCTGTGGCCTGCAAAGTCCAAGCATTAGCGCTGCGGCTGCTCCTAACACAAACACAGTAAGACATATTCCTCTGAATCATTTCGATGTGCATATACTAAACTCAAGTCTAAATCTAATATTTACTGGCTTCAAAGAATGCGTCGCTAGCGGGCATCAACCGCACCGGAAGGACCCCATCTGAGCTGGAGCAGTTTAGAATGCAATTGGAAGCGGGTACAACTGAGTTGCTGTCTGAGTCTGCGCGTAAACGACGTAGGGCCGACTGAATGCTAGACATGCTTGAGTCCGTGGGTAGGACGGAATGATGCGCGGGTCTAGCTGCGAAGGAGGAGCGCGCCGCTACGCGTGAGATGAAGTAATGTCAAGAGCGCGATGCCAAGCGCCGCCTAGACGAGATAAGGCATGAGAAGCGCGAGCAACACCTCGAGTAACAGCGCAAAAAGCGCGAGAGAAGGCGTGAGGAATGCGTTTTAGCTCTTATTGCAGATATGCTAAGAAACGAGACTAACTGCATACTACAATTTTATTATTACATAAATACTGACCTAATGTGGCTTATCCCGGTTTAATAACCCCGAACATTGAAGAGGCGATGCATGTTGTTGATGCACCTGCCACGCTTGACAGGATCAAATGGCAACGGCAATTGCATTTGTCGCCTTTGCCCCACTTTGCTGCCTATCGCAGCGATGTTATCGCATTGTATATTGCGAGCATGCCACGTCGGCACTCCGCAAGAGCACGATCCAGACCGCTCCCGGTTGCCTTAATAATACGTCCGCTCATCCACTTTGATACTGGTAATGCTGTATTAGCAGCAACACCAGTCCCCGGAACAGTGGTGCTAGTGTCGACAAGTTTCTCTTGCAGGACAACGCTCATCTCCCCGTCGTTCCATGAACCGGGGCAGTTATGCTTCGCCACCAATGCAGCCGTAGCAAAGTGTGCCAGTCATAAGTACCGAATGTAGCCAGTCTGGGCCCATAATGCGTGTACACATGTCGGTCGATAGAAATATACCAGCAGCAGTATGAATCATACCGTTGTAGTGCGCATTTTTAAGTCGATGTCTGACGGGCTCTGAACAAGTTAGTTTTTACGTCAGCGAATCGCCACACACCCTTCACCAAACGCTCGCGCACCTGAACACGTGACTTGCATATTCTTGGTAGGGAACCGAACAGAAGCATCACGAAGCTCATTAAGCGCTAACTCCAGTGCAATCTCAGCATTTTCCAGCGCAGTTGACAAAGTTGCCGGCTGAATACCAAATAATTTATGCAGTGTCTTATGCTCTACAGCGAAGTGCAGCACACAACCTAGCACTGTGTAGAGGAAACGAAATTTCGGCAGGCGCCCGCGCTGTTCGGGTCTCCACTTGAGCTTGAAGAACTTGATACACTTGGCAGCAGTAATCGGGCGGTGGTGGTGCTTCTTCTCGGTTTGGCTTGGAGTTTTCTTTTCCGCAGACACAAGGTGCAACGACCACGCAAGCAGTTCGGCAACCGAAGCTCCAGTGTTGACAGCATCAGCCTCCATGCGCTTGACAGCAAGGCCATCGGCTTCATCCGGGGGTAGTGCAAGATGATGTACGCTGTGAGTACATCGGCTACTTGCTGACTCAGGTTGTACTTGGAGCTCTCCATATTGTAGCACGTCGTGAACAGCGAGCACTGAACAGCGGCAATCTTCCCCTTCGACTCCGCGTCAAACGCCTTCGAGTTCATCGCCTTTACCTCCGCCTTCATACTGTAGCCGCTGAGTGTCTTGCTAACCCTATGATCTTCTCTGCTTGTGTTGAAGATGTAGTTGAAGCCCTTGTTCGTTGTGCTCGTGTTCCAGGAGAGATCCAGCAACGCATCAGCCCGTGGCAGATGTTGACATGCTGCGTGCCCCCCCCCCCGTCGAAATGAGTGCGATGTGAGCGCATCTATGACGTCAGCTGGAGGCGCGACGCCATCAACCAGGCGATAGACGTGGTAGTAAATCGTTGGAACGGAAGCAGCGAACTTCGATGTGGCAGCAACGGACTTCGGAGCGGCGGCGACAAGCGTGGTGAATTCGCCGGAGTGGTTCACAGCACCTCCACCAGCGGTGTCGTCGGAATATCTATTTTTAATGAGGGGGCGACTTGAGTCAGTTATTGAGCTATAAATACTGATCATCTCCAGAAAACGTCCATAATAATATAGATATTATGTACATTTACGGTCATACACTAAACGTCCGCTACTTGTAGCATCTCATCAGCGTTTCGAGTGTCATCGGATGTAAACTTCGGCGACGATCAGTCAACACTAATTCCGCTTTCGAGAACAAGCGCTCTGCATCATTCGACGTCGGTGGGCCCAATAAATTTCGACTGTTTTATTCCGTTTACTCGTAAGGTTTTGAGAGCACTCATGCGGACTATGGACGACGATTGCGGGTCTGACAAGACTTGTCATACTAATGTTCTAGAATATAAGAAATACAGTTTACTGGCTAGCTTACTCTTATATTTACTGATTCCGGGCTCTGCACCGTATGCGCGCTGATGTCGGAAATGCGACCAATCCTGGCACACGTAGGCGTAGTCGAAAACAACAGCACTCCATCGAAACTTGGAATAACTACAAGCTTCTTATCAGAGCCGACTTCTTGCCTTTCCCTCGCTGCTGGCTTAATAAGAGTCGCTAGCCCGATATAACACCACTCCGGTTTAGACCACTTAACCCCTTTTAATAACCCTATTTAAATTATTTTGCGTGTGATTTATCTCTCAGCTGCTGCGTGCATTACGGGCGATTCCTCGAGGACCTTCTGACCGGTTTTCACAAATACATTGTATAATAATACGGTAAAGATCATGAACACCACACGGCATTAGTTACGGAAATTACGATATTCACTCGTGCCGAGATAACAGTAAACATTGAAGCTCTGGCGGAATTAGATCCATATAAGGGCTACCTACCTCTATTTAATGCTAATTCTGGCTATGATTGTGAACACTTCCCCTAACACCCGCGATCGGCTTTTGCTAGCTAATCGACGGAGATACAGCGGGATAAACACCGAATGGCACAGCAAACCGCCAACTGCCCTGTTTACCTTTAACTCGGGCTTATTCCGCCTCGTGGCAACGTTTGGATATCCCATAATTAGCAATGAAATTAGATAACATAAGACACAATTAAGATCGAGAACGGAATATATTTATTTCAGAATTATCACGGCAGAATTACCGCAATACATGCAATCACTGTTTGCGTGAGGCCATCGTCGTACATGCATACATGTATCGGGTACAGTACGCGAGAGCATTACTGGTACCGTGCCTTACGTACATTACTGCAAACATGTTTGCCATTCTCAAAACGGGCCTCAAGACCAGAACGTCCTCCTCATCGCGTCCAAAATCGCCAATAGAGAACTTTCGGTGCCCCAAAATTGATCACGTTTCAGATTCAGTTTGAGATAGGCGTGGTTTAGGTGGTGAAACTCAAGTCAAACGTGGGTAGGTTTCAGCTAACAGGGTCTTTATCACAATCCTGTTTTGAGTATGAGATAGCATTTTAGCAGCCGTGCTAATGCGCCAAAGCAATGAAGGAGCCGCCAACGCGCGCGGTTACATGTAGAACTCTTGACGTATAGCATCCCCGCGTACACCCCCGCCTCCAAGAAGAGACTAGCGTGTTCCAGTGGTGATAGAATGCACTGCAACGTTGAGTTGCATGTTTGGAAGGTGCTGGACAGTCTCAAAGGCACATGAATGTTAAGTAGGTTGTCGACTTTGTTTCGGCTACAGTGTCGCAGTACGTAGCACAGTATGTCCCCAGGTGCAGTCAAGTATGAATCCCTCCTTCAGATATCAATGATAGCCCAGTAGCTTGGTTATAAGAGCTCCGCGATCGCGTTATAAATCTAGGCGCCCAATGTGCTCCATGCAGCTCATCCATTCGTTGAATTTCCCACCTCAATCTGAAATTGAAGTTCAAACCTCTCCGAAAGTTACGGTTCTGTAGCTTTTCAGATTACATACAAATTCTCAATCTGAAGTTGAAATGTCAAATCAAACGCGTTCCGAAAGTCCTATAATAGAAGACTTTCGGAACAGCAGCGCCTGGGATAGTGGATCTCAGAGCGGTAGGGTGGATTTCGTGTGGCGCGAAGCCTGGGATAGTGGTTCTCAGCTTAGCGTTTTCATCTACGTCAAGACGTGGTGCGCGGAAGTCCCAGGGCGAGAACCCTGGATCAAGACAGGCTCAACCCGAGCCGATTCTCGGAGCCACTCTAGGTCTGAGGAGCGACCGAAGAGCTGTGTGCGCGGCTCTCAGTTGGAACCGCTTGGAGGAAGTGAGGAAACAAGGAAGACCAGGTCTGTGGGCATGGAGGAAGTAGACAAGTTAGGTGTGGAGTGCATTGTGGAGTATCGTGTCTACATTGAAGAAAACTCGGGGCAGATTGGGTCAAGACACGTGCAGGGGAGCCGGTTTCGTTTGAAGACATCTAAAGACAAGATGACTAGAATCAAGGTTGTTGTGGCTGGCTGACCTTTAGGCCCAAAGCGTAGCCCGAGCAAGAACCGTCAAGGGGATCGCAAGGGAGGCGCACATGCCGCGTCGGACCAAGGATTCGAGCTTGGAGGTCTCGGCCGAGTCTCTTTCGAGTCCAGCTGAGGTTTGTCAGCTGAGACTCTAAGACTGAGCCCTTCCGAGCTTATATTTGAAGTTTGGCGATTCAAGTTTGATCAAGGTTTGTTCTGGACACTGGGAAGTTGCACGCGCCTCACCACAGACACATATACACGATGCCGATTGCTGAATCCATCATTCATTCGCGGAACCCTCCCCCCACCCACAGATTGTTTAAGGAACTATCGTAGAGGAGGGTTCCCCTAATTCCGAGGCAAATACGTCAATATCATTCATAGCACAATAAATCAATCTAGTGGGCAGGCTTAGCCACCATCACCGCCACCATTCTTGCTGTTCGGTCGCCGCAGCGGCCCTTCCCCGTATCCACGGCAGAAATTCCGCTACTGTGGCGCCGAAGAAGCTAGACTCATCTCGGTACGAAATCAGAATCGGATACATACAACTACTCGCAACAATCTACGCCGCTCACTACTAGTCGTCGACGTCACCTCAGGCTATCGTAGGCCCCTGTAGTGGTATGTGCATTTATTTTTATTACAGGCAGCGATCTCATCGGTAGCAGTGCTATATCATACAACACTTTAGAATTGTCGCTTAATGTGTGCTGGGCTGGTCACAGCACTCCCTCCGGGTTTACTGCTATCCCAGAAAAAAACTCAGTACTGCATTATGGAAATTCCTCACGCACGGCATTAGTTATAGAGATTACGGATTTGCTCGTTGCTGAGATAACCGTAAACGTTGAAAGCTCTACAGGCACCCCCGCCTAATTTGAGGGAGTGGTACTAATAAACACTGCAGAGTTACAAAGTTCACACAGGTTTAACATAGATGCAAAGGTACTGAGTTACTTGCTACTCGGGTCGACACTGCAATCTGCAGTGTGACACTTCTCCACTGTACCTCATCTAAACCAGTACATCCGTAGATTACGCTGTGCAAATCCTGAGCACGGCCTGCACTTCCTGTGCGAGGCATATGGAGAGATAGAGGGTCAAATCATTAATAGGCGCCGCCTATTAATAGCCTATTAGGCGGGGGTGCCTGTACATGAAATCGCTGCTTGCGTGAGGCCGTCGTCCGTGCGAGATATTTACTGTACATACAATGTGTTGCCATTCCCAAACCAGCCTCATGGCCAGAACGTCCTCCTCATCACGTCCAAAATCGCCAATGCGTCTGGGCTACATTCTCCTAGTAGTTGTCGCCTTCGCCATGCTGGGCTTTGCTGTCGCCGATAACGCATTTGGCCATGAAAACGCAATACCAAGAGACAGCCGCAGCCTCAGAAGCAGCAGCAAAGCGGAAGCCGGAGTTGATACGACCAATACTGAGACCGAAGAGAGAATGAAGTTTCCGGGCATCCCCAAAGTGAACCTATTTTCCAAGAAAGAGTCTAGCGTGATCAAGAATTCTGCCCTAACCAAGACGCTGAGCAGCAACCCTTCGCTTCTGAAGTCTTTCGAGACCAATCCCCAGCTTGTCAAAACCATCAGCAGCTTACAAAAGGACGCGGCTGTAATGGAGAGGATGAAGAGCCTGGAGAAGAGCCCTTCCATGAACAAACTTAAGACGGTGCTCAGCAAGAATCCTAGTGCGCTCACTGAAGAAAACGTGAAGAAGCTTGGTGGGGTCGTGCTGAAACGTTCCCGTAAAATGAGCGATACGGATCAAGGGACTTTATTTGCGTGCGGTGTGATGCTGGTGTTGATACTTATCGGCACGATTACACTTGCTGTAACCGCGGGATCAAGGCTTTAACGGAGGGGAGACAGTCACGCTAAAAAGATGTAGATACTGTACTAAAGATTTAGTACTACTGAAGTAAGAGTGTTTGTGCGTTGGGCTCCTGTAAGCTAGTCATGTCCACTGTTGGGCTCTTTAGATCTTCTCCGAAAGAGTGCATCAGCGTAGTGTGTCGGAGACTGCTTATTACTCACCTGACCACTTGCATCCGCGACAAATGTGCTCATCCGCTGGAGGATGCGAGTTTGGGCCGCTGATATTGAACCAACGCTGCCTCGTGGTGCGGCCGGTGTGGCCACAGCATCTGCGAGGGAGCGCAACGATTGACTGTGTGTTCGCTGCAGTCGATTTCGTAGCCGGTCTTCTCGTGCTCTAGCTGAGGACGACACTGCTGCAGATTTAGGACCGGCTTGGTGGAGTTCTTCGAGCTCGTGGAGTGACCGACTGCGTTGGCGTTGAAGACGTTTTCGCGGATTCTTGACGGCTGGTGCTTCGTCGGGTGATGGCGTCGAAGCAAGTAGCGGGTCAGAGGGTCTGCGTTCCTCATTAAAAAAAGCAGACTCGCTTGGGGTCGCGAGGAGGGAGGCGTCTGCTGTTGAGAGGAATTTCTCGATCTCGGCTGAAACCTTGAAAGGTTCTTTCACTCTGGCAATCGGCTGGAGTCGAGGAGGGGGACGTCGCTGGTGATCGTGCTGGTAGGACTGGAATTCAGTCAATGGGCCTGTTGCGCTAAAGAGCTCGTCGGCGTAACGTGTTGGCGAAGCTTTCTGCGCCTTCGTGTCGGCGATACTACCATTAGAAAGACCAACCGCTGAGCTCATGCGCTTCAATAGGGGACGAGCGACAACCGCAGCTGAAGACAAAGCCATGCCATTCTCAGGAGCGGAGCGTTTTCGATTCGGAGGTGGAGGCACCGGTTGTGCGGTTTTTTGGGCTCGAAGGGCCTTTAAACTCGCTTGTAACTCTTGCAACGCCTTGAGGATAACGACCTCGCGTTCCTCCATCTTCTGCAGTCGTGCTTGCAGTGACAATGTCGGGTTGGTCCCGGGTGGGTCACTGTCATTTACTGCTTCTTTAGCTGGAATCGGCTTTGGGATGGATTGGCGTCCGTCTTTGTCACTGATACGAATGCGAGTTTTACTCTTGGTACCATCATCATTAGATAATGCGCTGGAATCCCCGCGATATGTTTCAGCTTGCTCTTCACGCTTTCGCCGTCGTCGATCTCGTAATTCAATGAGCTGTTCACGAACGTTCACACCCACGCCAAACTTCAGGGTAGGATCCTGTATCTCGACGTTGATCGCCGTGTAAATCCGCTCAGCAGCCTGACGCGCCGTCAATACCGGAGGAAGAAATGGCAGGTGTCCACCTGCCCTTGCGCACGCCTCTGCGATCGCGTCGGGACTATAAACTGTGCGGACCATCTCGAGCAACGGACAACGAGACTGGGCCAACTCATAACTCTGCATGAACGATGTGAGCATATCCACGACAACGCGGTGACGGTCCTCCGAGTATCGCGCTAGGACTGCCTGGAAGTTTCCTCTCGACAGCACGCACATTTCAACGTGTGTGATTGCTCGAACATTCGCTGCGCGCGGATAATTCATCAACAGTGCCAAGTCACCGAAAGCCTGGCCGCGAGAAACGACCAACTCGTACCCTTTTGGTCCGCGCCCGCCATTCTTGCTGTAATATTGTCTTTGCGCTTCATCCAGTTCGTACGCCGATTGTCGAATACCACCCTCACTTTGGCCATTACGCCTTCGGCTTGTCAGACCGCCACTGCTACGAGCTGTATTGAGCCCGAGTCCGAGGCCACCGTGAGCGGAGGCCATCGTAGTGGTGGTGACCCTCTCGAATTTGTGCACTTCACGACTGAGCTCACAGTAGCCGCGATTCACCATGTAAAATTCGTCATCCACTTCGCCTTGACGCATGATAAAGTCGTTTGGCAGATAAACTCGCACGTCAAGCCGCAGCATCAACTGCTTCTGGAAGTCCGGCGTGCAGTCCTTCCAGAACGGGATGTGCATGACCAGCTCCATGTATTTGAACAGCACGACCTCCAGTCCGAGCGTGTGAGAGAGCTCTTTCGAGAACTGCACGATATCGCCATCCAAACACTCGTACTCGTGCCAGAGATGTTCGTAATATTCGTGGATACGCTCTCGAAGCGATAGTGGCAGCTGCAGCTTAGTGGTCATCGCGAGAACCTCCTCCATCTTGTACTGGTAGCTGGTGGTGTTGGCGTTGAAGTTGGCCACGAGAATGGCGACGTGGCCGAACACGACAGCGAGCATGATGGAGCCCACGAGCACAGAGAGTGATGCGAAAAGGTTTTGTCCAGATGTGTCAGTGCGTACTCCTTCTCCTTGTAATAGAAGCAGTGCTGCGTAGAAGCTCGCAGTGTATTGATCGTGCCACGAAGGGTTGATTTCAGCTTCGTCGCCCCCTTCTCGCAGCAGAACGGTCCATATGCAGGCACTGTAGTGGGCAATAGTGATAAGCATGGTAACAATCCCGGCAATGCGAAGAAGGTGGGAAAATCGCGAGTAAAGCATCCACGCCCAGAAATTGTTGCCCCCTCCGGACTGGTTGGCACGGACTAACCAAATCATGCGCACAAAACGTGTGATGTATGCAAGCCGCTCCACGGATAGAACGTCAAGCGCGAACGTCATCCACTTCCCACCGAAATCGTTAAGGTCTCTGCGGTTAATGTGCAGTACGAGTGGCAGAGTCACCATTACGTCCAAAACTAGTCGAGTTCGGATGTAGTGCCACAGGATGAACCAATGCGAGATGACGATAGTCCCCGTCGGAGTCACGTACCCGGTGTGAAGCGTAAGCAACACGTCGAATGCGAGCAAAACTCCGACTACCGCATCAACGCTCGTAAGCTGCTGCTGCTCTGGAAACGCGAGCTCCATCGGGAACCAAAGTACGTAGGTAAGTGTAGCCAACAAGACGATCACATAGCGCCCTTGGGAAAGTTTCGAGTAGGGAGACAGCGGTACGAACAGCTTGTACAGCCAGTAGCGCAGCGTCATCCACATCGACCCCATCACGTAGCGGAAAGTGATGCACCGGGACCTTCGACTTGTAGTAATTCCATAGACGAGGTCGAACTGCTCCCCAAGTTGGGCGCTGCTAGTGCCGCTCTCGAAAAACGGGGGCTCAAGACCCACCGAGTTGTTGTTCAGGCTGGTACGCTCGATTCTGTGAAAGCTTGCAGCTTGGTCGCCACCATCGTGAGTCGAGTTAGCGTCGTCGTGATCATTGCGAGATGTGAGATGTGACTGCATATTGTGCTCCGGTAAGTTCCGTGCTATTGACCCCCGCGCGGTCTGCCTCGCCGAGTTGGCACCACCAAGGTCAGCGTCTGGGAACAGTCCACGACTCGAGCCAACGGTTCCTCGCCGTTCTTCCGCCATGACAGCGGACGGAGTGCGCTGCAGCTGGCGGATTTGGAAGCGAACCATCATCTCTTCGTACGGCGTCTCGGGCGGGTGGTCGATCATGGCGTCGCCTGCAGTGCTGGGGGGCTCCATGGAGGTGACAACTTTCGGGTTGAAGCTTGACGCGAAGGATAAACGCGGCGCTAGTGAGCTCGAGGACATCCCCTGCATCATCCGGGTCGTCACACTTCGACGTAGATCTTTGGCAGGTGGTTGCGCAGGAGCCCCCTCCGAGGACCCTGCGACCGGATAAACCACTCCAGTCATTGCTGAGTGGCGGCGTGAAAGTCGAACTTTGGCCCTGCGCAACGGAATCGATGCGTCTCGATCGGCGAAAACGCTGGACTGCGACGATACAGAGTCCGAATACTCGATCGGTGCATTGACGAACTGTTCGTGGTCACTGACACCCCTATCCGGGTCAGGCCCAGACAGTGGGGCCTGGTCCGCAGGTGCATCGTCTGAAGGCTCTGCCATCGTTGAGGAGGAAGGACGCACGATCCAAAGTGGTGCGGCCTGTCCACGAGTCTTTGACGACGCCAGTAGTTTCGCTTGTTTTCGAGCGCCTCCGTTTCGAGAGCGCCCACTCGGCGGACAAGTTGGGTAAGCTTATATAGTTACTTTAAATATTGTAGTTACGATGTCTCTTTCAGCGCTGCATGATTCCAGGAGAACGTGAATTTCCTCTTGTAAAGTTGTGATTGCATTTTGCACCCATTCGACTGTTGGGTACACTTTTTAGCGGTAGCCGGTCTGGTCTTTCCCGCACGCTGATTGGCTAGTCGAATTGGAATATCCTTTCGCGCCCCCGGTTCTCCTGCTACCGATCAGATGCCATTCCCCCTCACTCCAACGCGAAACGATCAACACTCCTTCCTCATACAAACGTCAATACAATCCTTGAACCACAGTCGGTCGCAGTAGCCCAGTCAAAACGACTGCTAGACGGGGGTCGTCATTCCGCATTCCGCATTCCGCACTCGTCGCGTCGCGTCGCGTCGTGTCGTGTCCTCCTCCTCCTCATGGCCATGGAGTCGCTCGGCGGCGTGCGCGTGAACATCGTGGAGGCGCGCGGCATCCTGGCGGCCGA
>JAHQIV010000661.1:0-17891 GCA_030463285.1 Phytophthora europaea
CGGATCAGCTGCTCGTCGTAGATCTGCAGCGGCGTGCCGTAGGTCTCGGCGAGCGCGTCCAGGCGCTGCAGGGCGGACGTGGGGAGCGGCAGCGGCATGTTACGTGAGCTCGAGGTGGTCAGTTGCGATGTGTGACGTACGCCGACGGCCACGCATTTGTGTTAAGACCGACGTTCAAGATGGGACCCGTCGCCAGCCAATCACAGCGCAGGAACGAGCTCTTCCAATCGGAGCGGTGGAAGAGCAGTCCGACGGCGGCGAAGGCAATCAGATGGATTGCCACCGGCAGAAAGAAGCCTGTGGATCCGAGCCCAGTTTGTTCAGTATTTTAATAAATACCAGGTCCGAAAAGTGGTGGTTGGCGCTGTACATTGTTGTTTCCTCGCGGAAGCCGTTCCGGTGGTGAGACCCTTGCTGCTCTCAATGGCATTCTGTTGCTAAAGGCAACGATGTCTTTGGTCTACCCGCAATACTAACGTTTCGACGGGGCTACAAGGAGCTTCGCCCGCGGCCGTCTTCTCACAAGTGTACGCGTCGCAGACTGCTTCCGATAAGTTGGCAAATCACAGCGTTTACAGTCAGCGGAGACATCAGTTGTACTTCTCGCGAGCCGACCTCGCATCCGAACGTTGTCCGAACGAAGATCCTGCCCATGATTTCATTGCACTGCAATAAAATTATTGCAGGCCTTCCAAAATAATTATTATATTGGCAATATATCCCACTAAAATCAATAATTCTCTGGATTTTATTCCAGAGTCCTAGGCGGGATAGCACTGAGGTACGATTCTTCTCTGATATAATACCTGTCGATCATGATACATCAATCATTCTTATCGGCTACGCGAAACACCTGTAGCTTTTTATAGCCGGTTTGATATTTAAGTTATGCTGGTACTGTATGTTGACCCATCCAGTCGAGATCAAGATACAATATCTGTTACATTTTTATAACTTGCATTTGGTTTTCCCACCTCAGGCAGTTTTGTGGCGACTTGGCGTCTACTTTCCCGAACACAGCTACTGTTGAGAGCGACTTCTCTGTATTAGGCTGGGAGAAAGATGTTTACCGTAAGCGTATTACGGACTTCTCTCTCGAAGGAGTGATGCATGCAAAACAATTCAAGGTATTGCGCGAGCTTGCAGAAAGACTTGAGTAAGCTCGCACTTCTAGCCGCATCAATATAATTCGTTTTCTTTGATCGCCCATATTCCCATATCGCGATTCTGCAAAGTGATCATATTCAACCTCAGTATGGGAAAACAGAATCGCACATGTTGAAGGATGCCTGATGATGAGCAATATTTTAATTGGATGTGTAAGAATGAATATATCAAGAATAAATGTCCATCATTGAAGGAAAACTTGAACGAATTTAAGAGACAGAATTAGGAAAGAATTAGATTTTTTTTCTTCAACTCCATTAGCTGAAACTGGAACCTCAAGGTTCTGTTATTAGAGCAATCTCTTTTTTTCTGCAGGTTATTAGATCATACAGGTGATCAGAACAAACGAGCTTTGTGGGATTAATACATTGTTCAAGAAGTAGCTCAGGATAGAGGCAAATCGCTACCACCTCGACACTATCGATTTAGACAGGCTATCAGAGAAAAAATCAGTTTTGTATTAGCTTAACCAACGTCATTCCTCAGACTCTGTGCGGTTATTTTATAATCACTAGTGCTTCAAAATGATCGCCTTCGGGTCCTCATCTAATCCAAAAATGCAGCGACATGACGAAAAATCTCCAGCCTTGAAAAAAACTGTGATCCTTTCTGGTTTGCGGATAACGTTTGTGATTCTTCCGGTCTGTACATCGGAGGTCAACGACAGCGTAATCTTTCACAGCGAGTGCAGCATACTTCCCATCTTCTGCAAATCGAGCTATGTGTTCACCGATTCCGTCACCATTCACGAGCAATTCGATTCCCCATCGAATTCCATTCAAATAGAAGTCAATTTCACCATTGATGCGCTGATCGAGCTGACGAGGCGAATCTGGAAAAACTCTTGACAGCTCTGGACAAATGTAACATGTCTGGAGCGTGTGAAGCGCTAGAGAAGCCATAAATTGGTGCTGAAATGCAGCTTCCTTTGGGAAGTTGTCTGTGTAAACCACCGACTGCCTGAGCACAGATGCAGACATACTTCCGATCACCTTTCGGATTAGTTCTTGTAGCGACTTTGGATTGCAGTCAGCACGATTTGGAAACAGCCACTTGTTGTAGTATCTCTCAGCCAATGGAGATACAAACATCACGTAGCCGTCGCCATCCTGTCTCACGATCCCTGCTTTCATCAGCCGCGTGAAGCATTGCTTTTCATCTTCGTCCAATTGCGTACCCAACGGACCACATGTCGGATCGCGGACCAGACACTTGATAAGAAACAATTGAAGATTGCGACTGGCAGGCGTTGTATGCCCACTTCCAAAAGAGCGTGTCAATTGATTGACGAAGATGCCCGACAGGTAATACACGAACACGTCTTCTTCAACTGGAGCAACGGCCTTCGAGTAGTGCTCAAACAGTATATCACAAGAGCTACGCAAGGAACCAATGTGTCCATTGCACTCGCGTATGATGACCTCCACCAACGTGGGAAATCGCAATTGCGACGGCAATCCGTTCTCAAAATTGAAGAATTGATGCGCCTCCTCGTCACTGATCAGAAAATCGTCTCTTGTCAGCTTCCACGGAATGCTACCAAACGCAATCGGGCCTTCAGGGGCGTCTGTTTCGAGCAAATGAGTCGCGGAAATGATAAACCGAATGTGTGGCAGCAACCATGACGACGAACCTTTGATAAGAGCAGTCCAGAATGCAATATTGTGGTAGTGTCGTTGACAATCATCCAGCATAAAGGCGCACATCTTATCACCCGGTATACGACACGTCTTTCGAACAACGTCGACACCATGGCCGGCGAGAAGATCCGCGGCATTTGCATTGGAATCATCAAACGCCGTGCGTCATTGAATTTTTATCAAGAAACTTTTCAACTCTATCATTGGTGAATTCAGATCCATTATCTGACATCAATGCGGTCACTTTATTGTAATGAATTGATCAATAGCTTTTTGAACAGTAGCTGCTTGTTTGTTTTTCAATAATTTTGCGTATCTAATGCGGCTGTTGATATTAACTGTTATCAATATAGGTTGCTTTCGCCAGAATGCAAGATCCATTTGCCATTCGTTGGGATTATTGCTTGTGATTTTGAATTCAGGATATTTTTTATTTTGATTTGAATATTGTTGAATGCTACTTTGTGTCTTATACCATTCTTTGACTTGTTTTACTGTTATACTTTTATCAATTGATTTTGCTTTTTGGTATAGTTTGTTTGCTGCTATGAAACCGGTTGTAGGATCATAATAAACTTTATGAAGTAAGTTGAATGCACTTTTCAGAGTGTAATTCTATACTAATGGAAAGATACGTTTCGTGTGAAATTCAATCGTTTTGAAACTGTTTGAGTTTTTGAGCTAATATTAATGGAACATAGCTCGCTTAAATCAAACGACATACGTTCTCCATTAAATAGTTTCACATACGTTTCGTAAGTGTTTGTCTCAAGTAGCCTTCCAGGGATGCCTTTCATTCTAATATGATAACCTACTATATCATTACCATCACAAGCTAGTACATCTAAATAACTCTTCTTTCCAAGGAAGATAGATTCTTTAGCATAGATATTACCTTTAGAACCTTTAAGCTCAAAATCAACGTGAAACTGCCCCATTTGCTTTCCAATTAGCTCTTTGTTGTAAGTCTGCTTATATGCTTCAGCAAGTCTAGGTACAGCATCATAATCAATGTGCATTGAATCCGTGTCCTGGTACCAAATTTTAGCATCAATATCTTCCGCCAAACACATAACTCGATTCATAATATGTTCACTCGAATCAAGTACTTGAATGCCGAGATGAACAGGACTAAAATGTTGTGTTAATGCTTTATGTTCCTCGAACAATGCTAGATGATAACTGATTGGTATTCTTGAAATCATGTTATGGATATTCTTACGAGTATATTCATCAATTTTCTTTGGCCCTCCACTGACAAATACCTTTTGCTTGACAATCGGCTTCATTAAAAGCTTTCCATATGAACTGTTCATCATTAGCTTAATAACATTTTGCAATGCATTTCCTTCCTTTTTGTATTTGAGGCGTGATCAAACATTTTTTTGATTGTTTTAGTAATTTGATCATTAAAGCCTTCATTCCAATATACACCTTCGATAACCGTATATTTAGCACCCTGAAATCTTTCAATATCCTTGAGAGACTGTTTGCCAACGATCATTGTTCTACCAACAATATCATTAGTGAAGTTTCAACTACCGTTATCGTAATAACTTAACAATGGAAAGTGTCGCTTTTTACCAATAGAATCAAATCGAACTCGAGCAACATAATAATCGGCATCGGATTGAAACTTATCTTTGAATAGCTTCGCCTTGCATATATCCGGGTAATTCAACCATAGCAGATGGATAAAGACTGACAGCATCAAAATCAGCAAGCATGTGTTTTGTATGATGTTTTTCATTGTCTCTAGTCATAACACGACCACCAACAGTAGCTTCTCGTAAAAAACCAAATAAGACAGAATTCATTTCATAGCAATCGTCAAAGCATCCTTCGTTGTGCTGATATGCTAGCGATAAAGATGATACGCTCAGGAAACGATATACGTCGAGCTGGTATTCATCAAATACAAACTTTCTAAATGCTTCAAAGCATACCTTCAATACATCCACATCACGATTACAATAGTGAGCTGTATACATCTCACAATCAAACTTACCATCTTTAATTGCCCCAATTTTTGACGCATTGGTGATCAGAGTGTCTTTATCCTTATATGAGTTTAGATACTCAAGTGGCCATTTAGAATGAAAGTTATGTTTGTTGACCAAATTATGTGGGAAGCACTCCTTTTCCAGTGATAAAGAACCTGATGCATCTTTAAACATATCAGGTAGTTTACTAAGTCCACATGAAAGAAAACTCATAGTGTCTTTGATTACAATTTCGCGTCCTTTATAGAAACCAACTGCTTGTTTTAATTTAGTACCTTGATCAATCATATTAGTATCTCCAGAGCTGTAAGTTAAATGCTTGAATAGAAATCGTGAATCAAATCCTGCGTTGTGTGCATAAAGGAGATTACAGCTATGGTAAGGTAGTTCTTCAAGTAATTTAACCGCACAATCAATTCCTTTTATGTTTTTAGTTTCACTGAAATTGGGAATGACAAATTTACTAGTTGCAGTGTCAATAGATGCGATACAATATGATACACAATGAGGTACGTGTACATTGTCTTCGACGTGTGTTTCAAAATCAAAATAGACTACGTTGTACTTTGTTACTTCGACAAATTTTTTGGTCTTCTCATCAAACTTCCTAAATGGAGCATTCCCTAGTTTCAATTCTTTCCCCTCTATGCGTCCCATTTCTCTAAAGTTATTATCACCAAAGTCATCCTCATTCAATGATCTAACCTCCTGATATTTATTGTTAAGTAGATAAGGCATATTTTGCTGAGTAATTGTTTCCAAATGCGTGGCACGATGATGGTATAAATAGCTAATTACCTCATAACTATCAAGCAACCTAATCCGTTTTGAGTTGAAAGATGCACGGCCATTCTTAACAATGAAATCAGCTCGTTTATGTTTTTCTACTAGCTCTGGATTATCAAGAGCTGCTTTGGTAATTTTAGTTGGTTTAATGGCAAATAAATGTTGTCCAACAGAACCCAGGTTGAGTACATCTTCGCTTTTAGCTCCATAATAAGAAAAGTTTTTATCAACTCGACGTGTATCTTTGTTTGGATAGTATTGCTTCACTGAGATATAAAGACTGAAAGCGTTAGCTGTCTTACGGATGAAGTCGACAGTAGCGCCTGAATTATACATTGTTTGTGATATCTGCTTTACAATCTTCGGATCAACACCTGCTTTAAGTAGAGAAAATAAAAAGCAAGGATAATCCATAACATCACTATCTGAATAATTTTGTGCGTCGAATCCATTTTCGTCAACCAAACTGGATACTTTATTTTCACATTCAATTGGATAGACTTGAAATTCATCAAGATTGTATGATGCCTTTGTTAAATAACGAAAGAAATTCTTTCTCTCAGAACGCGAACGACTTGGATTATTCAACCACTCAACTTCAACTGTTGATGTTGGTAGAACGTCTAAATCAACATCAGCTCCTGAGCTATATTGGTTCTCTTCATTGATAAATAGATTAGTAATATTGATTAGGCGATCTTGTAAATGGTATGTTCTCATAGTTGAACCATTTGAATCCTTAAAGTGAAGTAGAGTTCTTATCAGCTGGAGCCACAATATTTTTACGAATACGATTGAAACGATTCAAGCATTTCAACTTTACCGGTTGTTTTATTGATAGCTTTAAGGGTAGCTGTGTCATTGTTTAGCTTAACCTTGCGAAGCGTCTTAATGATTGTTTTTGCTTTGCTTTGCTTGAAATTATTTACAGCATTTTCCATAGCAGTGGTTGTCATTTTCCAATTGACATTCAAGCTGTTATCCTTAGCAAACTTATAAAGTGAACTACGCTTGTTTTGAGCCTTCTTAAGATTATTTGAGATTGGCATTTTGAAAATGTTTTATATACTAAGGAAATCGTAATTCAAGATGACAATGTCTTTGTATATATGGTGATTAATATTGTTTTCAAACAAAACAAATATTGTTTCATTATTGTTGGATAGTGTTTTGTTTTTCTAGTTTGCTAGCCTTGTATTTTTCTTTCTTGTCTTCACTATGTGCTCGATCATATTTTCTTTGTTTCTGTAGAATTTTCTCTCTGTGCTTTTCGTAGTACCGCTTCTTAGCCGCATTAATCGAAGCTTTGTTGCGTTCGCAAGATTCTTTAGTATAAACCATTTTATCTTGTTATATTATAGTATTTTTTTCTTAAGATTGAACGATATTTATTTGCGAAAACCTGAAGATACTCTGTGAGGGTCTTATCGTTTCTTTAGGAGCTTCTGGGTGATAGGTGTACTTACTTTGTCTGTTAGGCTGTTATGGTTCTTTTAGACGATTCTGGTTATACAGGTTCTATTTGGGTTTTCTGTGTATGTGGGCAGATTGATGGGTCGATTGGTGTGGGTTTTTGGGTGTGGTGCAAATGCAGCTTTCCGATTATATACTTCCTGGGACAGCTTGAAGATGTCTTCGTTGATGCCCAGCGTGCCGTCCGGATTCCAGCAGGCGATGTCGCCGTCTCCGTCAGGCCCGTAGCTTTCCAGCATCGTAGCGCCAAAACACAATTCGGCAAAACTCCTTCACGTCCTTAGACATCGGCGCGGACCCGTTCATCATCCGCATCACGCGCCCACCCAGCGCCTGCTGAGCCTTGACGAAGATCAGAAAGTCCTAGAACGCGTGGGTCTTGTAGCCGTCCTTGAGATGAAACCTTCTGGCAGCGTGCGCATGATGGGAGCATCATTCGAGCTCTGATCTACAGCTTAAAGTTTATGTTAGTCTTCCAAACCTTTTCGCAAATGTAAAGATGATCAAGTCCAGGTTACGTGCCGCGTCAAGCGCATTGCGAGGAAATTTAAAGCCTACAACCTTGTCCTGTACAGATTTCTCGAACACATTCGGCAAGGTGAGATAATACTAAGTATTATATAAATTGGAGATACTGAGTAAATATTAGATAGCATAGGAATGTGCACGTACTGCCCTTCAGACATGATGAAAGAAAAAAAGTATTCATGCTTGATGTTGAAGAATTCGATATGAAATTTGTGCGTATCGAAAACGAGCAGGAGGAATAACAGATCTCGGTCTTCGGAGCTGCACGACAGCACAAGTCAGCATGGGGTCGAGCTGTGCAGCAGCCTCACCTACGAGGTACAAGCGTCCCGTGGACATAAAGTAAAAAGAGGGGTGAAAGTGCACGGAAAGAACGGGTGATGTATACAGATGGACACACTCCTTCATCGTCCTCACAACTGTTCTCTGAAATTATTTCAGAGCTAAGGAGGGATCCCAATGGACGTCCTTTTCTTCAGAACACTATGTTTATGGATGATAGTCGCTATTTGTTTATAAAGGATTAGTATAAAAACCATGTAAGTCCTCTACAGTAACTTTCATAAATAATAATACCCTCCGAATATGATAAATTACTGCTATGTTGCTTGTAACGTCCACCTCGTCTAAGTACGAGAGTTTTGGAGGTTGCGCGGAGGGATCATCTGGAAACGATTGCTTTGTGCGGTCCGGCATCTCCGTCGAGCACTTCTTAATTAATACGTACGAGTAGTCTACACGTGTGGCCATGTTGAATGCATAGACTATATATTGGTTGGGTTTTTTAGTGAGATAGCAAGTACATGTACTGGTGAGGTATGCTGCACGCAGCCGACACAAGATTAATTCGTTCGCGTGGTACGTACCTCGCCCTGAAGGTATTTAGAACTGGTTTGGGGCTATACTTGCACACGATGCAAATGGTGCTCCTCTTGGTCAATGCTAAGTGAACACGAATCAAAGCTCATCAATTGAGCTTTAATATCGTCAAACAAAAAAAACGTTTTAATGTATGATGAAATGTGTAACCACTGGTGATGATAAAGAAATGTAGTATCATGGACAACAATACACAAGCCCACCGCTGACCCAAATTTCAGAGCTTCTTCGTGCGAAGCGCAACTTGCTATCGCTCGATCCTTCTTCACCAAAACTGTGCCAACTCAACCGGCACTGAGCCACTGATGACTTGGTCGTTGTGGGAGCCCAGCTCAGTTCAATGTCGAGGTGTTCTTACCCGGTGTCAAGCCGGTCTGTCCGGCTCGTTTACTCTCGGTGTAGAGCTGCTCCGTTCTCGCCCTCGAAAATTTCCTTCGCCACAATCACAGCGATGCCTTGACCCACTTCGTCCCCAAGGGGCCAAGGGAAACAAATTGTTTAACAATGGCCCATCAGCCTCTGCAACTTGGAGGCTGCAAGACCCTGCCCACCATTGTTGTCCGGCAAAACGGATGTTGACGCTCTGTCGCACTCTGTTCGCAGGCCTTTTTCTTCCCATGGCTGCACTACGTCACAAAGCTCAAGCAAGATCCGGCTGGCAATGGCATGGCCGACACGGCCACCAATGCAGCTCTCGCTCGCCGCGATGAGGGGGACCGCGTGTTCAGGAACTGTCGTAGTAGTATTAGTGTTGCCATTATGGTGGAAGGGAGACCCTACGTTGGCAATAAGAAGATACACTTGGGCCAGCCGGCGGCGGGCGGCGTCTTCGCTGCCATGACACCTGGCTGCTTGCGATCGAAGAAACGCAGACTGTGCCAGCCGCTTGCTCCTTCCACTGACGGATCGACTCAACAACTCATTTACAGCGCCTTCTTGTCGGCCTCGACGGCCTTGGGGGTCTTCCGCGAGTTCAGGCAGTAGTTGACGACGAAGAAGTTCATGAAGAGCCAGAAGAGGGACTGCACGTAGATGAGGTACATGACCGAGATCTTGTACGGCATGCCGGGGCACGAGCGCGAGACCATAAGGTAGCCCTGCGCGTTCATCAGCAGGAACTGGATCATCTGGACCGTGGTCAGGTACGGCTTCCACCAGATCTCGCGCGTGTGCGAGCTCACGAAGTAGTACATGTACATGATAGCGTGCACGCCGCCGTTGAGGACGATGGTCATGTAGAGGTCGCCGTCGTAGGACGTGCGGAAGTTGGCCCAGTAGCACTGGAAGACAGCAAAAGAAAACATGCATCCTTGTCAGTACCGGTACTAGCAGGGGAGAGCAGGGCAAGGAGGAGCAGAGCAACGAAAGACTTACGAAGAAGACGGTGACGTGGTGGTACACGTGGAGCACCGAGAGCTGCTTCCACTTCTTGCCCATGACGATGAAGAAGGTGTCGCAGAAGTCGAGCACCTTGGACAGGTAGAAGATGTACATGAGGTTGCCCATGACGGGGTTCTCGTGGTTGAAGGCATTGCAGGGGGTGGCCGAGTAGTCCTGTAAGGATAAAAAAAGAAGGCACAGTCAGTTGGCGGGACGGGGCAAGGGGGAGATCCCTCTGGCGGGTCACGTACGTTGCGGCGGGCCTGCAGGATGGCCTCAACGGTCATGTACGAACAGAGCACGACTTGGATGGGGTTGTAGATGAACTGGAGCGGCGCCGTGTTGAGCGCAGGCATGCCCGACTTCATGACGACCTGTGGCCAGCGAGAAATGCGGCAAAACGGAGGGCAGCCGTCAGTATTCGTGCATGAATCCGTGTCAAGAGGTAGGAGGGGAAGAAACGTACCGTGCCCACCACCACGAAGGTGAGGTAGCCCACGCAAAGCGCGAAGACCGTGGCGAAGTCGGCCAGGAAGTAGTCCTGCATGGGCGACTGGCGGTAGCGCAGAGTGGGGTCGACCCAGTCCATGAGGATGACGTCCATGCCGTCGGCCCACTGCTTGTAGCTCTCGAGGAGTGCGCTGGCCATCGTGCTGCTGGTGCTGCTGGGGTCTTGCGGGGAGGTGGAGTGCGAGCTGCCGAGCACCAAAGAGGAAGTGACTCGAGGGGGCCACGGCTGCAGAGGTACCAGTCACGGCTGGCGGCCATTCAAAGCGCGCGTCGAGCGTGTCAAGAAGATAAGGTATCCCAGGTAGCGCCTGATTTCGTCCGACGTTACACTTGGCATTTGTAAGCTTATCGTCAGCACCGCAGCGATCTGTTCCGGTAGGGTATGTATTGTTGGAGTCATTTGAACATAGCGGGCCCAGTTTTAGGGGACCATAGACCTTGCTCAACATCAAGTCTGACACGTCGGCGAAAGCAGACATGCTGCTCCGTGCTCGCTTGACGGCGTGATCAACGCGCGGGGGTTGGGTCCACGCCGTCATACATGTACATGTACGAACGTCGAAGACGCGTGCTCCATACTGGAGTCCAGTAGTCCAAGCAGCAGCAGCGGTGGCTGCTGTGGCGAAGCGCAATCTTCAGCGAGCTCAATTACACTGCAACCCTGCAATTGGACGAGCGAAAAGCTGTAGCCGCGCGGCAGTACAGTGTAGCAGTGTGTCGCACTGGAGGAATGAATCCACTGGGTTCAGGCCCCGGTCGCCGTCGCCGCACCGCTCGGATACACGCAGCGCTGCCACTGGCAGTGCCAGAGGGATCGCACCAAGTGTCGGGGTTTCGGCCGCGCTATGCAAGTTTGAACTGGAACAGCCGGCACGATGGATACAATCTAACTGGCGACTTCTGCACTCGCACCGGGGGGGCTCGGTGCGCGAGCACTGCTCGCCGAGCAGTGAAGCGTGCGCATGGGCGGCTGCGCTTGCCCGGCGAATACAAAGGCGAAGCCCTGCGGGCGCCAACCAATGCAGTGAATTGGTGCATCCGCCGCAGCTATCAGCTCTGCCATGGCGCTTGCAAAGCGAGCCTGCACACCTCTTGCCGAGGACTTGCGTGCAAACGAACGCGCTGCCTGCCGTTCCGCGCAATTCTCTGCAAAGTTCAAACCCGGTGCGATTGCCCTGGAAAGGCCCGGCATCGAGGCGTGCAAGCGAGCCCGGCGGTGGCCTTGGTGTGCTGGTGCTGTCCCACCAAGGTGGTGGCAGCGTCTGATTGGCTGCGTAGCGTCGGCTTGGCGCGCACATGGACCATCCAGCGACCGTTACGGGATCCGTTGCGGATGTTGAAGTGAACTACAGGTGTATCCATGTGCCTTTCAGGGCTCCGAGTCTGGAGCCGTAGCCTCGGATACGCCCCGAAGGCCGAGGCAGGCAGCACCCGACACGTACTTGGGGCTCCCGCGAGGCAGACATAAACACCACGCCGGACGACTACAGCAAGCGCGCCGTATCAAGTTCGACAGGGGACGGAGACCGCTTCGCGCTGTGCACCCGCCGCAGCGACGCCCTCACCACCCTCGGATTATTAATACCGACGGTGGCTGGCCGCAGCGGCTTTCCCGTGCTCCGGGCACTGAAAGCGCGCCATTTCCACGTCCGGGGCGCGCTCTGTAGACGAAAGTCCGTGCCACTATCTATACTGTATCGCACAAGGCGAATTAACGGTATTAATCGGTGCCGGACGCAGAGCCGAGGCCGCGAATGCCAAGCTAGCGGTCCAAGGCAGCCTTATTCATCAGCAATGAATCATCACCACCTTTGCTGCTACATGTACACATACCAAGCAAAACAAACAACAGCCAAGACCGCCAGCTCAGCAGGATACACAAAGGATTCACTACCACCACATTGTATAAGGTTTGGATAAAGAACCCCAGGAGCAGCTTTCCACTCCTGCAGGCATTGTATTGGTCTCAAAACGCTCGCATACGACAAAATAGCAGCCTAGTAGCCCTCGATCGAAGGCACACGCACGCAAAGCACGGTGGCTGTCGCCACCTACGAGCAGGATTGGCGGCCCTCCCTCTCTATTGCGTCTTCTTCTTGTTGGACGACTTGCGCGGCTTCGAGCAGTACGACTTGACGAAGAAGTTCATGAACAGCCAGAAGAGCGACTGGATGTAGACGAGGTAGATGACCGGCACCTTGTGCGGGAAGTTCTCGCACGAACGCGACACCATGAGGTAACCCTGCACGTTCATGGTGACGAACTGGATCAACTGCATGGCCGTGAGGTATTTCTTCCACCAGATGTCACGCGTGTGCGCGCTCACGAAGTAGTACATGTACATGATGGTGTGGATGAAGCCGTTCAGAATGATCGTGGCGTAGATGTCACCGTCGTAGGCCACGCGGAAGTTCATGAAGTAGATCTGTCGGCAAGGAGCAAGCATTAGATTTCGTTGGCCGGACGCCGACAAAGGGAATAAGGAGTCGTACCGCGAAGATGGTCAGGTGGTGGTACACGTGCAGGAAGGACAGCTGCTTCCACTTCTTGCCAAGAATGATGAAGATTGTGTCAAAGAAGTCCAGGATCTTGGACAGGTAGAACATGTACATCACGTTGCCCATGACGGGTTTCTCCGCGTTGAACGCGTTGCACGGGGTCGCCGAGTAGCCCTGAAGATCAGCGCAGCAAACGAATAAGAGGTGAGTTGTGTGCTGCTGTTGCTGAGGGTATGAAGAGAGAGGTAAGAGGACGTACGTGGCGGTAGGCGAGGATGGCGGCCTCCATGCACATGTAGGAGCACAGCACGACCTGCAGCGGGTTGTAGATGAACTGCAGCGGGCTGGTCTTGATGGCCGGGACACCCGCCTTCATGACAAGCTGGAGGAGGCAGCAAATGCACAGGTCGCAGGGAGAGCTCGTTAGGCGAGTGCTCCACCACCCAGTTCTTAATCAGAGCGATTAACGCACCGTGCCGATGACGACGAAAGCCACGTAGGCGACGCAGATGGCGAAGGCAGTGGCGAAGTCGGCGCCGGGCAGGTCCTGCATGGGCGAGAGCTTGTACTGGCCCGACGGGTCCACCCAGTCGAGGAAGAGCGTCTCCTGGACGTCGGCCCATTCCTTGTAGCTAGCCCAAAGTTCAGCGGCCATCGTGGATCGGTTGCGGCGACAAGAAGCGACTGCGGCGCACGGCTCGAATTGCGTTCTGGCAGGCTGCTGAGTAAACGGCGGGGCGAGCTGCTGCGAAAGATCACCACCACACAATTTGCGTCCGCCCCGCGTCACAATCAGTATCCGCCGCACGTCAGACCAGACCTGACGGCGAACCCATTTTGGACCGAGACCGGTACAGTATAATACCGGTAAGACGGTTCAGTACCGCATGGCGAAGTAAAGTTTAACGCTGTACCGGTATCTTACTGTAGGTGTCGAGTGTTAGCCGGTACCTGTACCGGTAGTGGCAGTTGCTGTTGCGAGCTTCTTGCAGTGCAAGGAAAAGAAGTGACGGCGCGAATGCGGCGCTGTGCCAGAAGGACCCTCATGGCGTTGGCGCTCGCTGCGAGTGGCGCTGCATCCGAGTTGGCGGTCTGCTCACTGCCCGCCAGCGCGCTGTACATTCAGGAGGGCTCTGCGCTCGTGCCATGCGGCTCCTCCACGCTCTCGGCCAAGTGCCAGACCGCGTGCAGCTGCAGGCGACTGGAGAACGACAAGAACGTATACGGCGTCTGCATCAACAGCAACACGACCTTCGACTGCGACGCCACATTGAACGCGACGGACTGCGCTCAAGGTACTGGCTACTGTACTACATCAAGTTGTTTGGCAGTGAACTCACCTGCTTCACGTGCTGTTCAGCTTCGTCGTATTTAGGAGCAGGATCGACGTCAGTGGACACCTCGCGTGAGCTAGCAAGCGACAGCGGCGGCGGTGGCGGCGGGCTGAAGACGTGGGAATGGGCTCTCATTGGACTCGCAGTTGCGTTCGTAGTGGGGCTGCTGGTCTTCGTTTACAATTGGTTCAAGCACCGACCGCAGCCTGGCGACAACCGCAGGGAGGTAGTGCAGTCGCTGGAGCTCAGTCGCTCGCAGCCCAAGGGTGACGTGAATGTGCTGCCCGTCGCGATGCGCGAGAGTCAGGCGAGAACAGCTACGAGCAACCGCGAAAGCGCGGCGAGGAGCACGACGCGCTCCCACGACACGAATCCGTCCCAGATCTCGGGCTTCTCTGGCGGAAGCTACCACACATACGCGGGCAATCCCATGAGCAGCACGCTCACGGACACCGAAATCGTGACGCAGCACCAGGAGCGCGTGTTTTCGCCCATCAGCGACGCGTCTCAATCTGTTGGGTCGTCCGAGTATTCACAGGGTGTGGACGCCACCATGACGCCTAACGCGGCCTTGCTTGCGGCCTCCCGTGGGCAAGGAGATAGCGCGGACTCGGGTGGCCAAGCCTACCCTTCTTTTAGCAGCTATTCGATGTCGAGTGACATGGATTCATTCTCCAGCGAGCTGTCAGTCGAGGCCGGCTCGGACATGGAAACCAGCGAGAGGGCTCCGTATCCGCGCAAGAAGTCGATCGAGTTTTAAGTATTGGGCAATGGAGCGCATGCTATTTAGGCGAGGAAGCCAGGAAGCTGACCGCAGTTGAGCCCTCACCTCCATCTCATCCTGGTGTATTTATTTTCCGTGCGTCGACCCTGTCTTCAAGCGGGGGATTTTACTCGTGCCTGGTTCAAGCGGCTAAATATGCGCCAGGAGCTCACCTGTCTTATCCGACAATAGGCGAGGTGCCTCGACTTTTTCTTAGCTCGAGCTAAAGATGGGAGCTTCCTCTTCACGGTTGGCTTTGGGCCGTCTTCTTGGCTTCCACTGGCGTTGGGTTCACCAGCTCGCTGAGCGGTAGAGCCGCTGCACGAAATCAATCTTCAATCTGCTCTCAAGCGCTCATTTCGACTGCTCACCTGCCGACCTCCCCGTTTCAGCCCAACCTACTACCATGGAGTCGCGCTTGTCAGGCTCGGGCAGCATGAAGAACATGAAGATCTCTATGGACAGCGAGCGGATGTTCGCGGATATTGAAGATGAAATGCAGGCCCAGTCACCATCAAGGGATATCCGCCGACCATCATCGCGGATCATGTCGCCTAGCAACTCCAACACGTCTGTTTCTGGCAGTCGCATAAGCGTCAAAGACCAACTGTACTCGCTTGAATGCAAGGTGCAGTCGCATGAAGACACGATTCAAAAGCTCATGTCCATCCACCAGGCGGATAAGGCGCTGCTGTTGACTAAGATTGAAGAGATCACGGACCGCACGAGCGAGGAGCTGCACAAGCTGCGCATCGACTACCAGAAGAAGCTCAACACCGCAAGCGAGGAGATCGAGCGACTCAACAAGTGCCTGAATGTCCAACGCGGCCACATCACCACGCTGCAGGAGCAGTGCCAGTCCCTGCACAAGCACGTCGTGCAGGTCGACGATGACGTCACGAAACTTGCTACCGAGGTGCTTGGAGACTAAACTTGTCTGCGAGGCTGCAGCTAGAACTCCATAGCCGAGGCCGCAACGTAGTATCTTTCATCTCTCCAGCAAATAACTAAGGCAATATATTGAGTTTCTAGCTTATACAATAAGCTCACTCCGAGTCCATCAGTTGAAGCAGAACCCGCATCATTTCCGCCGATATATCCGACTCCTTTGCCACGTTGACACGAGATACTCGCGGGTCCGCAAGCAAGTCACGAAGTCGGCGGCGCGTCGATTGCGTAGCGAAGAAGGCTTCCTCGACGATCGCGATGAATATGTTCAGCACCACGTACATGAACAACGATATAAACGAGTACAAGTACACCTTCCCGGAAACGTTGAAGTGATGGAGATCCAAGGCGTCAAACGTGTCCATGATGATATCTCCATTCATGAGCGAAAAAAGCGTGATCATGGAGGCACTCAGGGTGCCGAACTCTTGAACCTTGTTGCCGAAGTAGATCGTCCCGAAGAGAGCATACCCAAAGAAAATCGGCGACACACCCAGTAAGAACTGCAGCACACGAGGTGTCCCCCACTTGAGTGTCAAAACTATCGAGTAAATATGTTGATTGTGCTCCAGATATCCAACGAGGCAACTCCAGAGCAGTAACAACGCGGTCGCGTGAAGTAATCGATGCCAGAAACGAATCGGCATGTGGGCTTCTAGGAAAAGCAAACTCCACATTGTGCTCGCAAGCAGTAGCACCAGCGACGTAAATACCAAAAGCTGTCTGAAGTACGGAAACAGGCAGCACATATTAGCTCAGAACTGTAAATGGCGAAATAGCTGACCCAACCTACAAGCCATTGAGAAGTTTGAGCTTGAGCAAGAAGGGGATTTTTGTCCAGGAGCCGAACACTTCGCGCT
This sequence comes from Phytophthora europaea, assembly GCA_030463285.1. Lineage (NCBI taxonomy): Eukaryota > Oomycota > Peronosporomycetes > Peronosporales > Peronosporaceae > Phytophthora > Phytophthora europaea. Next base: position 16,770 of record JAHQIV010000661.1, read on the forward strand.
GGCGTTCGAAACTCGGCGGGCGGTTATCGTCACCATCTCGATGTGCAGCAACGTCCTCAAGCCCTTTATCTATTTTGTTTTGTTCGTTAGCGTGATCTCGCAGCAAACCTCTTGCTCGCGCCATACTGCAAGTGCATAACAACACGATTAGATAGATAGGATACGTGATTATCTTTTGTGTAGCGTACACGTGAAAGGATCGCCGAATTGCCTTCAGATTGAGCACCATGTAAATAATAGAAATCACCGCGACGACAGCATGCATCCATACGAAGCTTTGCCTAGCCGTCGCCCAGAATGTACGCGGGTGTGCGCTTGCGCATCGAGACACTTCGCAGTCGTCCAGCTGAACATGGATCTGAGCACTTTCGATCACCTGGAACCCCACGTTCACTTTCCACTCGAAGCATTCCTCGTAAAAGTTTCCAAATTGACGGTCACGCAGCGGGAAGGAAAACTTAACCACACGCAGTGATCGGAATAAATGCTTCTTCTGCCACAGCGTCAAGTTTGGGTCAAAAGGCCCCACAGTCTCGTCGTCGTGACTGACGAGGTATTCCCGCGTCTCCAGTTCACCGTGAGGCAGCACACGCCCGACAGTCAGCCTAAGTGGCTGAATCTCTCCGGATCTCGTGCGAAGGTACTCGTAATTAGCAACGGACTCGTTTCCGATGGAGAAATACGAGTCTCGTAGGTAGTGCACGGCCTGCATAGTGCGGTTGACCGTGTAAAACTCCCGCTGGAACCGCGGCCTGTCCCCACAGAATACTCAGCACCAAGTTAGCAGAGGCAAACCTAACCGCACTATGCATTGCGAAAGTTACGAGCGTACACGACGCCGATGTCCGCGGCAGGTGGCAGGAAGAAGAATGCCCTGAGCCAAAACATTCATCATCGTGTCAAAGTCCATCCACGTGGGGGAGTGACAACTGCAACGCGCACCAGTTGCGGTGCGATGCGCGCATGTAGGCGGCGTTCTGCGCGTCGTAGAGCTGCATCTGCGCGAAGGTGAGCAGCACCAGCGCCACATGCAGCGTCAGCTTGTACGGGAAGCGGCCGTGCGCGGCCCACTTCTCCCATGGCGACAGCACGAGTCGCTCCACGGCGCCCATGGACGACGTG